>CAVNZL010000140.1:4015000-4175000 GCA_963693355.1 Pontia daplidice
CAATCCAAGCAAACCAAATATATATGAGTTTGACGCTTTTCCAAATGTAATCAAGTAAGATTATTAAATTCGCCGCCGGTAACGTAAGAAACCAAACATGGAGGTTTGACTCGTGGCTGGTTATATTTGTCTCGAGTATAGAATAACAGATACAGCAAAACAAATAACAAATACAGACGCAGAACACAAAAAAAAAATTAAGTATTTGCAAAGCTAACACGTAAATCATCACATGTACTCGTGTACCCAATTATTAATACGAAATAACAGGCCAGAGACAATTACGTCTACTTTGTTGTGAGTAACAAATTGTGCTATTAGTCAGGTTAGATAGCATTTCGTTGGTTAATTATTACTTTGTAAATTATATTGCACTTATCCAGACACCTGTAATCAAATATTATAAATATACTGTGTTATTGTGAAATCATACTTTTAATGTTGTTTTGAAATGTGTTTTACGTACTTTAATCAGCTAAAACCCGGCAAAATATTACAGGCAATATTAACACTATATATGGAATATAAATTTAGACGAACACACTACAAAAGATAATAAAAAACATTTGACCAACAAGACAAATAAATATTGACAATTATTATTTGGTACGATACTTTAACGGTATTAAATAATTCAATATTTTTTAATTGAAATTATTGCTGAAAATCGATCGCTTGTTTGTGATTGGCCAAAGGACCGATTTGAATCCAATTTCAAATAAAACATACATATTTATATATAACTGCATTGTACCCCTTCTGGACTTTGTGCATTGAATAAGACGGAATGTAGAAGCCTACAATCAAACTTATATCAGATACATATATTAACATAAAACACGTTCCTTACCATAACTCTGAGGTGTTTAACCATATAAGATATAATTTGAAATCGTATAAACAATGCCTGCGCATTTGCATATTATTCCAAGTTCATTGAGCTATACTTATCGTTTATGTTACGAATTTTCCACCATATTCCATATTCAATTTTAAACAAATTGAATATTTATGTTTTTTTATTTTATTTTTGAAACTGCATATTTTAAGAATTCTAGTTATTTATTAGGAATATTCCTTAGAAACTGAACACCCATGGGCTATGGCCATATATATTTACTGTATAGTATATAAAAACAGAATCGGAATGCATTAATACCCAAGCATATCAAATAATGGAAAAAGAAAATGGTTCCATTTTCAAATGACTACGTTCCACCTGCGCGTCACAGGATTTGTCGCGGGCTGCGCCCCGTCGGGATTCTAATCGATTAGTCTGTATCGGTATTATAATCGATACTATTCGATTTATTCAAATTGTATGTAAAAACGGTTCACATTACTGAAGGCAGTTCTTTAGAAACGTTTGTGTTTTTTCAGGAGTGGTTTTTATCGGGTGAACGTCAAGTGGAAGTTCATTTGGCATCATCGGGGGGTATAAATCAAAAAATATATATCACCTTGTTGCTACATATAATTCGGTACATTAATTAATAACTAAAGCGGTGAAGTTATATGTTACTTAATATGCGATAGTTGATAAGTATGTTTAAATTAAAAAGTATGCCGAATTAGCATGTGAAACAGATTTTAAAAGAAACATTTAAATTTCAAAATGCTTCAATTGTCAACCTTGTCAACTAATGACTTACATATAAAGATATAAAGTAGCTGTTATATAACAAAGACGTAGATATAAGTAGCTTTTAAGAATTAGCCGACAAAAAGCAAATCGATGTATAATGAACAAGTTCTCAGAAATATGAGGCACGCGCAGTGGAATAATAGTTGCAAAGGTGTTTTTATTTATTCGTTTGTGAGACAATTGTCATATGCACGTCACCATATCTAATTTAGACACAGATTTCTTTGCCTATCGAGATGCTAAAAGACATTGTCCTATTGTGATGATATTGTTAAGGAACTTATGCATCAATATACCCGCAAGCCACATTACTTTCGTACAATTTCTCAGATTGCGATTTGGTATATGGTAATGCTATTGAAAAAGTTACCTATAAATCTGATATCTACAAAGGCTTCGTAAATGAGGCCTAAATAACTAGATTAAATCTAAGAAAACTGAGATAAATTATGAGACAGAGAGACATAAATCTTCCGCAATCTGAAGTCAGATCTTAGACAGATTTAGCTTCTGCAATCAGCAATAGACCGTTATGTTTAATTAGTATATGTGATTCTCCCGCGGGGATTAGTATTTTGAAATGTCAATGGTATGCAGTTAACGAAGGAAATTATTTTGAGTACACAAAAGCTGAAAGAAATAATTAAAACCATCGTGTTTCTTATTTTCTTTGCAAGTCACTGTTGTCATATCTAATATAATAATTGGTAAATCGCTCATTTTGCATATTGTCTATGTTGCACGTTATTTTATCATATTGTTTATTATATGCTACTACTGACCTATAATAAATAATCTTGTGTGCAATATTGAACCTATACTTTCTACTAATAACATATTCACAGCTTTGTTTACATGTGACAGCAAACCTACGTTACCGATAACGCTATCGTTACAAAGCTAAATTAAGTCTCTTTGAATTTCAATGAAATTCCATTCTAACGTCAAAACATCAAACAATCATACTTCGCTGTTATTTTTATAGCTCACAATAACGCGTTTAACTAAAAAGTACTTACTTATAAAAATGGTAAAACACTATGTTTTCACCCTTTTGTTATTGATTTAACATGCTTTAGCGTGACTTTTTATAGCTTGCAGGTGCCATACAAGTGTTTGGTGTCTCGAATTATATCATACGATTCGGTGAACTTTGGACGGGGAAGCGGAGGAAAGCATATTCAGACAAAAGAGCTCTCGACTGTAGAATTACTGTTAGTAGATATTGTGGTTTGGACCGACTAACCGCTGTAAGCTTATAAGCCGTTTATGTGTAAAAGGAGACGTTTATTAATATAGGAATAACTAAAAACTAAATAAGTAACCAAGCTTTGGTTATATTTGCACAGAAAGTATTTTGAATACAGGACAGTAAAAGCTACGTCAAAAGTTTTTTAATTCTTAATCATAGTAATGTTTTCACTGTCGGCTTACTAAAATAAAATAAAAATATCAATTTAACGCTTCAAGTGAGAACAGTGACAATTTATTGACATGAAGTTGCAACCCCGAGTTAACTGCCCGAACGCGCCGGGACAATCGCGGCTTTGTAACGGCAACACTTTGTTATTTTGTCATTTTACGAGCCACTACTCGAATTGAATGTGTTTTTTGAGTAAAAGCACATAAAAGTTTTCGGATAGCTAGTTTTATATTTTTTTATAAAAACCTTATCAAAACATGGGCACGCTACCTATGTTTAGTACCACTTAAATAAGTACCTATCTTAAGAATGGTTTTGGATATCTTATGTGCATTCAAGGTTACAAAAATACGTACAATCAGTACATATAGTTAGAGTATTTTTTTAACAATTCAAGAAAAGAGCGTATCAGCATATCGAGAATTAACTTGAAAGGCCGGCAACACACTTGCGAGCCATCGCAAGTATACTTGGCGCCGGTGGCATTTAACATCAGATGAGTCTCCTGCCCGTTTGCAACCGGTTTTATAAAATAAAATTTCTAAATAATACACGTCACTTTTCAATTTGTGTCTAAGACACTTCAAGAAATTTTACCTCATCCCTAAAACCAAGAAAGCAAGCTGTTTCATTGGAATTTGTTACCAGTAACGCAATTCCATTTTACAACTTTTCACAAATGTTAAGTCTTGCGAATAACATTATGTCAAATTAAAGTGTACAAATGCACAATCTGCTGTTGCCGCATCGAATCGCCCTCCGAACATTAGTTTCGGCATTAGGGAAGATTAGGCCTTTGCCGTCGCCGGCCCTTTGCTGTTTTAGGTAATTGCTCAGTGTCGCCCTTTGCTATTTTAAGATTCTAAATTAAATTTGTGTTTATTGAAACTGTGTGCTGTGACATTGCTTGTGTGTAACACCATACAATTATTATTATTAGCGCGTTTGAATACCTCCCTCTTTGATATTAATTATATGTAAAACCTATTGCCACACAGGGAAAAGAGTTCGCGATGTATCAAGGTACAAATTATGCCTATCTGATTAGTGTTATTGAAATTAATTTTTCACATGTAATACTAGTATTAATAATGATCATGAACTTTCTATTTAATAGGTATCTGATGAACTTCTTTGAATGACAGTCTGTCGTTAATGTAACAGTGAATTAAATTTGATTGGCTTTAAAAAACAAATATTATTTTTATATATTTTAACAAAAGGCCCTATAGTGGTATAATTTATTAGTCTCACTCGCGTGTCCATCGAATAATGATCGTCACGAATAACAAGTCGAAACAACTTTGACCTATGTTGTTAGTATGATGGAAACGATGGCTTAGTGATTAAGGCACATGACAGTCCAGGTTCTTGTATCCGTATGATAACTATGTGTGTATGTATTAGGCATAGAGTGAGAAATTTTTTAAGCGCCTTCAAAAACCCGAAGTATTTTTCTATTTTGATATGTACTTTTGACGTGCAAATAAATAAGTTTATTTTTAATGTTAAAGGTTTACTATAAGTATACTAATAATCAAAAATAATAATATAAGACACCCAAAACCTTTTGAATATATTTTGGTCTGTTACAAAGCTAACAATAAACAAAAGTGTCGCCCGCCAAACACAATTTGTGTACAAATATTAGGTCGGACACACACAGAACGGCTGAAAAAATGCAACCTTAACGAGTCCTACCGACTACTGGTCAAAGCGACCGCTCGGCGCGAAACAACGTGGGCGTGGCACGTCACGCACAAAACAAACAACCAAACGACAAGGACAGAAATAGGCTAAATATATGAGAGAAAACGAGACTCTTTGCGTACACGACTAATTTAGCCTGGGCAATAATTAAGGGAGTTGAAAACAAACAGAGCTGACAAAAAACGATGGCGGACGAAATCTTCATTAGCAGAGGGCGCCACCGGATTCATAATTTAAAAAGCGGTGATTCGACATTATACGTATGAAAAACCTATTTATAACGGGAGCTGTAAAAACAAAGCAATGACAGGGCAAAATTTTGTACTATAAAGGATGTTGTGGAAGGAAAATGTAATCTTATTTGGTAATTTTTGGTACTGACTTATACAATTAGTGTTAATTGGTAACATCCTTCAAGAAAGTGACTTGAAAAATTTACAAGAAAATAGTAGGACCATATTATTTCTTCACAATATTTTATGGTACATCGCCAAAGTTGTTTATGAAGACCTCCGGTTTGATTTTCACCGAATCAATTAAATAAAAAAAATCCCTTCTGAGTCAATAAATACATTAAGTTAATAAATAAGAACGCTATTTTTATTTAGTCGGATATTAAATACTTTTTAAACACGCCGTATAAAGTTATTAGGAACGTTCGTTACATGAAATTACTTAGCAGTAGCGTCAGTTTATTTGTAATTAATGGCGTAATAAATTTGGCTCAATCAAGTGGCAAATTAAATAAGCTTTGATCGACGCAAATGTACCAAGATATAATATAACAACGGTATTTTATAAATGATGATAATACAAGTGTCCTATAAATTAAAATTCATGTTTGAAGGGACGAATGTTTTAAAATGGAATACGTAATTTTGTATACTTTTACGATTAAGTTTTAAGATTAATTGCAATTTTATTCAGCGTAACTAGATTTAATATTCAAAACTTGTCAATGAAACAATGTCCAACCGTAGAACCAATTGGTTGTTTAACTCAAATCGAAGAAGCAAAATATAATTATATTAAACGCAAAATTGAATTTCAGCGAAATTACTTTTTAGAGCACTTTATTTTCCACGAAAACGGCTAAAAATTGTCGGGGACAAAAAAGTGTCTTGTTTTTTCTCTCGGCAGGCGCCGCATCGGTGAACTAAGCTTTGAGCCACAAATGTTATGACATTTCATAAGTGGGTTTAGATAGGAAACCTTTTAAGGCACGTGTTTTGTATCATCACGAATTATCAGTGTTTTGAGTGCCTGGTTTGGCAGAAATTCAGAATTTTACAATGATTCAATGTTAAATATTAGATTTATGCAAATTGTTACATTTACATCAAACCTCTTTGAATTTGGAATCTTGATATGTGTATACTCGTATAACATATGTATTTTTCATTACAAGTTATTATAAATACAGGTCTATAATTTTATAGAATATTAAAATTCACTAAAATTGATAACTTCTAGAACATTGTGCATCTTAGTAATAATTATTCAACGAAGGGGTCATAGACTAAACTTTGTTTCTCAAATAATCATGAGCAATTTCTCGCCGGGATGCCACACTCAAAAAGTTTCAAGAATAAATAAAAACATGGCAACTTTTGACATCTTACGCAATGTGTGGTCCTCTTTTGTCTTACTCTTAAATAAACAGCAATAAATAACCCCAGTCTGTTACAAATTTGATGTCTAAATGTGTTGTTCATCTTTGGAATCAAATTTTCTGCCCGTTGAGTCACGCTTTGTATGATCTAGTTGTGTGGTATCTAACATGCGATACATTTTTTACATTTGCTTGGAAAACTAAAAGTAAAAGCCACAACTATACGACACAAATTTTAGTTATGTATGAATTCGTTACCGGCCTATTTCAATTATAGAATCGGCTCCCAATGTCGCAGTCTGCTAGTCCGTTTATATTGAAATAGTATTTTACCGACGGATATTGTTTTAATATAGTCATTATGTAAAGTAAAATTCTTTTGCCAATAAGCGTTTGTACGATTCATATAATGTTTTACTATAATAAATATTAAAAATAGTAAAAAGCAATTACTATAACAGAGTATACAAAATATATTCTTGACCTACATAAAAATATAACTGTCATAGAAAAATGAACGTACTAAAAAATAGCAAAATACACAGACGCTCTCCTATTTTATAATTCGTATGAATTTAAATACGTCTACCCGCTCGTTAAAACAAATTGGTAACTTGAGTATGGTGTAACCGCATGATATGTTATTTTGTATAGTATTTTTTTTAATATCATCACAATACCGTAATGAAGAATCTAAGATGTTAAAGCATAATATAATTATTCTGAATTAATTGTATTAAATAAAAGCTACTAATGCTCATCATGATACCAATCGTCACAACGCCTTACTACCGAATGGTACCCAGTGTAATAATAAAATAAAGAGAGTAATATTTTTGTATTTGTAATATTTTGAGTTGTATCACTCACAACGCGAGCTGATTAAATTCCCATTATAAAATATATTCTGGAGTTGTGCTAAAGTATTTAATAACAATTAAGACACATGTAACATGAGACAATGTGAACAATTAGTGTAAGGATCAGTTGTCGGCAGATTTGACGGATAATGGGATAAGATGATCTTTTGCAATCCTCCGTTGAGTGTGGCCTAAGTCACGGTAAAAACGTATGTCTCGTGCAAGTTTTAATATGAACAGATAAAGGTTAAGATAAGAAATGTACGAGGGAAGAGAGAGAATTTATAAAAAATTCATGGAACGGACTTAAATGGTGTCTTATTATCTGCCTGTTCTAACGACTACTTAAAAATTATAAATCAATATCATTCAGCGTTAGATATCCGTAATTATATAAGTGTCAAATGTTTATTTGACAATGTCATTGACGTATAGAAATCTTAGTAGAAACCTAAAAGGGATTGTATTGAAAAAAGTTTTTATTCGCTCTGTGCTTACAACTTAGACGTAACCATAACATGTTACTTAAGTGAGGTTAGGGCAAGGGCGGGTTACCGCACTTCATACGTGTATTATTTGACTATGAATTAACTGAGAAAATTACTCCCTTCGCAACATTTCAAGATATATTACGAAGCTACTTAGAATAATTATTCTCTTTGTTTACAATTGATTATAGCAAGATAAAATTTAATTTTGTAAGTTTTGTCATTCACTGTAGCCTTTTTATGGACTTATAAGCCGGCTGGGGAGACATAACGGTAATCATTTGATGGTGCGTTGTCGGACTATAAGGAACACGCTCGTTTTTAGTTTCGTTGAATTAATTGCTCATGAAGTAACTTAATTAAGTTTTTATGAACAACCGATCATAGTGGTAAGAGCTGATTTGAAATTTCTTTGCATTTGACTTTTAAGCTTCGTAACACGATTCATAAGCTCGTGCTTCTTCAGGACACATTTTATTTTTACTGTCAATAGATTGACAGTTATAAGACAAGATAATAGCAAGTTTCACTTCCAACCGTTGTTCACGGCTTAAACTTGTTCACCTAAATCGTAATAGCGTACTTTAAATACTAAATAGCCTATCGCATTGTTGTTACCGACGGCAAACTAGAAAATGACTGGATGCAAAACGAAGCATCCACTTAGTTACGGTAACTTGAATGTATTGCTGACTATGCCTTGGGCGTTTTCAATTCCTATACAGGAAAGCTGTTATATTTGGATAATTGAATTGCAATTGTAGAGGTACACGGACTTTTTGTGAGACAATGCAATGTTTGACAGATTCACAACCCATTTTAAACATACATAAAGTTACAATGTAAGTTCACAATAAAATTCGGTAGAAACGCTCTTTATTAAGCTTTTCTTGAACTTTACTATTAATTAATTCGGATAGAACCAATATAATAAACAATGGTCGTTGTATAATCAAAGAGAATCAGGACACTGGAGTATTTTACTGCATTATAAATAACAGTAGATAAGCTTTACGGCACCGCTCCTCTATTTGGATGATAAAAGGTGTGAAGTAGGAAAACTAAATTACCAAAACCGGTCGGCTAATTATCTAAATTATTGATTTAGCTGCAACTTGTAGAGAGAAAAGTGAATGTGTTTATAGGCATTTTTGATATTAAGAAAATATTTTGTTACTTATAATAAGCTTAATCTATATAAAATATCGTTAGTTTTTCTCGTCTTTTTTTCTTGTCTCTATAGATATACCAAAGGGTAGAAGTACATCTAAACAACATTGTATGAGGTACAAAAAATTGTTCAGAACTACTTAAATTACTTTACGAGTCTTCAATTTGAGCATATTATTTTGCCATTAACATACAGAACATTACAATTATTGTAACTGTACCTTACACGATTTTCCATTAGGCTCTAAACGTACATAAGTATTATAACCTATATATTTAAATCTCGACCTTACGAGTGATGAGTGACGAGCCTTCTCTATATTCTAACGTTAAACAACTATTGATACAAGAGAAATCGAACCCATAGTTCAATGTGCGTTAGAACTTACCGTTATTATTTTATTTTATTTTATTTACAAAGCAATAATACTTATATAATTTTTTTTTACCTTTTTGCGCATAATGGCCATATTGCTAATAAGAGGTCAAACAAAGTGCAAGAAGTATCCTTTGTCGTTAAAAGGATAAAAAATATAAAATCATATTGTGCACTAAAATACAGTTAGAAAATAACATGTAACAAGACTTGATATTATTGAAATAAATTAAAAATAATATTTTTAATCACCGACGTGTTTTAACTAACGATAAGAATATTATTTTAACATCTAAAGAGGTGTGAACTAGAGAATCGCAATTACGAAGTATCCAGACAACTATCTAATTATACGATTTCATATATTAACTGCAGCTTTGCCAATTACATCGTCAGTCGGTAATAAGCCCGGTTCAAACTTGATTACTAGATCGAGATATTTCTAGACTTCATTATGGTATGTGGTTATTGAAAAGATGTAAGACTGAATAAATTATTATGCTTTCGTTCTTGCGTACTAATGTGATCCGCATTTTGTTATGTTAACAACATTCAACATGTTCCAGAACACTTTAAAACAACTAAAAAAAATAAAAAAAGATGTTGAAATTAGCGTAATCTTTGACATTGACATGACCATAAAGTATACAATATATAAAGGAACTAACAATTATAAATCCAATAGTATATTATGTTTATTGGACGTCTGTTTTAGTACTTTCATTTTCTCCAATTGATCCCGCATCGCATGTTAGCCAATCGTAATAGTTTAATATTGTCGGATTTCATTAATTAGCTACAACTTTACGATATCATTACTTATCTAAAACCAGCCAGTAATCGTTATTTACGCAGACAGCTTGACAGGTCACAGTTTTGTTCACTAAATGCTAAAGAAAATTATTGTTTTAGTAAGGACTATTGACGTTTGCCTTTGAAAGGTTGTAAATGTTATTATAACGGAATGAATATTTATGTGCAAATTGTAAATAGAAAATATAAGGCTTATACCTCTGTACTTTTCCAATTTAAATATGTATTCTAAACAAAATTTGCGTTTAAAAAATATACATAAACATTCGCAAAGGAATAATTTATAGTGGGTTGAATGTTGTATATTTTGTCTGTTATGTCCCTGATTAGCAGTTAATTAGCAATATTTTAAGAACATTATAATTAACGGTGCGATTCTAATGTAACAATTTAAACTAAAAATCGCTAAATTTATAAGCCTGTCAAACAGTTATATAAGTAACCTATTATATCTCGAAATTGGTACAATAAGAGTTTAATTGGCAATTGAAATATATAGTTACACGCGTTAACAGTTCTAAACTTAAATTTAGAGATTTTTATATTGAAATGATTTGGACTGCATTATTACCTAAATTAAAAACCCAAAAAATCTACTCTAAAACCCGCGATTTTCCGTGTCTACTTATCTCTATAAAAACCGTATTAATTTTAAATGGCTTCGGGCAACAAAATTATCGTTTTGAAACTAGCTTCAATCATGATGTAATGTCTTTAAATATGCCACGGTGTGAATCCATCAAGCGGCCTCTTTGATCTGTACCGACGGCCAGGAGGCATTGTCTTTTGCCCGCTTTTTACATTCCCGCACACATCACATATTAATAATTTGTTAAATCAAATTTAATCCTTTAATAATTTAGATTAATAGAATACAAATGTTTGATAGTGAAACTTTGATTTGACGACATGCTACTTTCATTACGTAGTATTTTAATTTTGTAATATCTATGGAACTTACACAAATAAATTTGCAAACTTCAGATTTATGATCTATGGAAGGATTAAGGCGATATGCTATTGTAAATAGATTAAGACTATCTTTAGTCAATGCTCTACACCAAGCAGAGACTACAAACGTCGTGGAGTACCAAACGATTAATATCAAGCGTCACAAATCAACTCGATGAATTAGATAATTAAGTGACGTCATCTAACGGACCAAATCGGACATCAAACAGCGCCGAATAATTTCTGTTACGCTATTTAGTGTGTTTTTCTCGGATAATTATAAATGTTAGGAATTAACTGTGGAAGCGCATAAGTAAATGAATCTACAAGTCATTACTGTGTGTTCGAAATGTCAGAGTGCGATAATCAGACAAATTTACAAGAAACCATTCACGATTGCGAGTGTGTGGGCGGCCTAGGAAATAGGCAAGTAGCTAAATACGCAAAGTAGTGGTGCAAAGTAGTGGGCCACGGAAATTATCAGTAATAGAAAGATTGTAACATTTCTTCTAATAGAGTATTTTCCTGGGAGTTAGAAATACCACCTTAAACAAATTGAATGATCGCGGCACAGGATTGCGTTCCGAATGTTTGCGTTTTGTATTTGAAGAGCGTTCGTACTTAAAATATTAAGTGTTCATGAAAATTAAAATTTCCCCTCCACACAGAAGGCTTACTATTTTGCCTAACACAGACATTAAGTTATCAAACCAAATTAATCTTTAATTTAATTAGTATAAATTAATCGCGCACTAATAAATAAAACAATAAGTACACCTGTTTCACAGCAAATTAATGTTACCGAATCTATTTTAATACAATTTTATTGCCATTTTAAAATTGAAAGCGTATAAATTCTCATTTGAATTCAGCATAAATTACATGTTGAAAAGTATAGAATATTTTAACGTGTCAATTAATGTTGCGTTGGTAAAATTAAATTAAATTAATCGGCTTACGAAGACCATTAAACCTAGCCCTTACACTTATAAAAATTCCGTCGATTAAAATGTATAACAAATACATAATGGTGAAGATAGCTAGATAGAAAGTATAGATAGAAGTAGTCAAGTAACTATGCTGTTAGTGTATACTTGCTGATTTCCTTTTTCTTAATAATCGTTGCTAACTAGAAAACGTGACGTGAAAATGTAGAATTCATACAACAGTATAAATAGTAATGACTAAGATTAGGATCGCAAATGAGAATTTTAACCGACAGTTAATAAATAACGTTTTATTATTATAATCCGTAGACTATTACGTTTAATACGATATTGGTTTTCAAGTTTTGACGTAATCGGTGAATGGACAGATTGATGTGTTTATTACTGTGAATTAGTGGCCGAACTGGTTCCAAGTAGGTCTTATTTGGTGGTTAGATAGCAAACAGAATATTTATTGAACTCTGATTGCACATCATTAAAGTGACTTACGTTGACTGAAGCTTAGTTGTCTATGTTTTAAAATTCGAATTTATATGATTTCGAAATTAGAATTCGCGTTCGAAGCGCACTCATTTCTGCAGCTTTGTCACAGATAATGTTTGCCATAGCTTAAGTCTCCATGGTGTTTAAAAGTACTCTTATTCAGTAAGATTTAATATTACGATTGAAATTTGTTTTTATTTTATTTAAATATTTAATAAATTATAAATTAGAATAAGAATGTTCAGCCATTATATAATTTAATCTGTTTCACTTTAGAGATACTCATAGAGATTTTGACTAAGTATTAGTTATTAGTATTAGGGTTTTCTAGACTAAAATTTGCAGAGTGCGAACATTCCTTGAATTAAGATGATGGTATTTATTTAATTTGACACTCAAATCATTTTTTTTTACTTACTACAAGAACACAAGAAGATACTTATCTAAAATAAGATTTTACCTATGTTATTAAGAGTTGTATCTATTAATTAGTAAAAATGTTTATGTGTTTTAAGTCTGTTTATTTGCAATCAAAAGTCAAGTCCATGTTTGAAACAAGTTTGAGGGTTAGATAGTTATAAAACCGAAAGTAGGAGTCAGTTCGTCTCGGGTGCCGGTTAATCGTACTTTAATAGCTTCGGCGTTTCACAAAGACATTGTATTTCATTGACCGCAAGGTAGGGTGTCGATTTTTCTATAAGGTGTATTCGAATTATCTAATATTTTTCCAAGTGTAAGTATAAGGTAGCAGAATTAAACTCAATAAAGATAGCAGTAAAAGCATGTTTAGTTAATATTACATGTCGGTTAGGTGTGAGTTCTTTACAGGTATAGGTTATATTTTGAAAGGTTATTTTTGTAGATTAATCTGATAATAAACGCACACGTCGAATACCTTATCCACATACTCCTGTTAAAAGTTTCCCGTTATGAACCAAAGTATACTTAATTAAAGTATATAGCACAGTTCTTATAACAGCTGTAATTCAAAAATTGACACTCTTCGGAAGCTTTACAACTCTAAAACTATCTTTATTAAAATTTAAGAAGCATTTTGTTTTATTTTTTAACTTGGTAGTAAGTATGCCTTCAGACATTATAGAAGATAGTATATATTTGTATTTTTTTAATATCTATATTGGTCTAAACCTTAAATCATGTGCTAATAATAGTTATCTGTGGATAAGATAGAGTCCAACTCATTGGACATAACGAATTTCCAACCAGAATTTTTTACGTCACGTGACACGCTTATTCTTGCCATGTCTTGCAAATTAATTTGATTTAATCTAGATATCATCAGAGATATCACAGATATCGTATAGAAATCATAGATAATACTGACGGAGTCGTAACAAGCGAAATACCGAATTTTAATCAAATTTTTTAAATTTCGATTAACACCCGCTGCTCGTCATAACCTGTACGTGACTGCGGCGAGGCTTTGATATTCAAACTTTTTTATTTTTATCTCGGCTACCGGGCAAAGGGCTATTCATGCAAAATCAGAATCGTAAAGATTTATTGTGTGTAGGTTGTGTTGTCGGGTGGGCTTTATTAAATTGCTTACCCTTTTCGGGTGTTGAGACATCCTTAGATAATGCTATTGTGAATACGATCATAACGATGTTACATATGTATATTGTTCATATCACGAAGAATTTTTTAAAGGCCCTTTGCTCGTCACTTGATGATTTTGGTGCTGCGAGGAAATTCGTTTTACTTTATCTTGAGTAACTTATTTCAAGTTCAAAACCATATACGGTACGGTATATATCGACCTATTTGACCAAAAACCGTAACAATGTTTGTATGGTTGTTAGAAAGGCGCGTCTAATTCATTTGGGCGGCTAAACAAAAGAATGTCCATTCATAAATGAAAGCAAAGGTACTTCTAGAAATAATTATTTTTGATTTAACGAATATATTTCTCGAATTTGTGAATACGAATATATGAAAAACCTTGTACGAGTACTTAAATGAAAACTATTTTGTCTCGATATATATAGTTATTATAGGTCATATTATTTTCGTGTAACTAAAGAAATATGCATATATTATGAATAAAGAATAAACAAAGAATTTTCATGAAAACTGCGATACACCAAATGCAGATACACATGCCCATTGTTTTTTCGCAACATGGGGCATCACACATCGTTGACTTATGTTCAGACCTTATTGTCCTTCGTACTCCAAGCAGCACTATGCAAAGATCGACACACGACCTCAAGTCGTAACCGACCGCGATAACGTAAGTCACAGACGGTCGGACTATCACACTAAAAACTAGATTTGAATGGAACACTAAACCGCATCTAAAGCCGGTCGGTAAGTCGGCGGCGCGCTAATTGGAGGGCGCGGGATCAAAGAGAGCCGCCTTTACGTACATTGATTAATTCCGAATCCGCAATTAGGACCTTTGTTTGAAACATATCGGTACTAATACATCTAGATATCATCTCAAATATTTATGAAAAATTAAATGTTTATTGTTTAAAACTGCTACAAAGTTATATGTTTGTATATGTTTAAACTTGGAATGTTTATTTAATCAATTAATTTTAGTAGGGTGTTTCTACGATCGGCAATCAACCAATGGTACATAAATTGGGTTTGAATGTCTCACGTATACCAAAACTGTGATTCGTAACTTATTTTATGTTAAACACTTTATTCTAAAATAACGGGGCTTACCTAATTAAATATTGTATTACCTGCGTTAACGAAAATCCTTCCCTAAGGGGCTATTCGGAGTTCGCACCTATTATAGAAAGGCGGTCGTGTTAACAAGCTTAGCTCTATATTATGTCACAAACATACAAAAAGCTAAACGATTAGTTAATTCCGCCGTATAACTCTAAGTAAGCTTCAAAAGAACCGCCCTTTTGTCCGTCTGCCCGCATTTACCCGTGAAGTGCTGAAGTTAAGTCAATTTCTTACGCCTTTCACTGTCGCTTTATGTCATTCGAATAAGGTTCAAAACCGCAATAATTTCTAATAGACTCACTACTATGAGATTAAAGTTAATTTAGATTAACTCACTTGGACGCGGAGTAAAAATAATCATATTTTTTAATTAGGACTTAAATTTAAAACGCTGTTTTTTTCTATTTTTAAGTAGGATTAGTTATATATAGAAAGGAGCATTAACGTTTCGTAACATATTTGGCCTTCCTGCAATGTAAAGATAAATTTTAAATCGAACTGTTAAGCACCAACCATCCAAAGCGCTTCTAATTTATAATGAGCGGTTGTAATAAAATCGAACATCGATCTAGATAGCATCGATCGATCGATGAACTAAATGGCTTAATCTTGTGCTTCCAGTAGATAAAAGTTGTAAAATACCAAGCTTTTGTTATTAAACTCATGTAGAGTTCAAAATAATTTGCAAATTTTAAATACAAATTTCTTCATAATATAGGTATCTACACTTTCTTGCAAGAATTTTCCTTTTTATACTCGTAACCGGTTCCCTACAGATGTTGCGCCGTCGGTGGTCGAACTTGGAACTAATTGTGAGCCATTAACCCGATTAATGCTTGTCTTGTGAACACTTTAGTACAGATGGATCTTTAAAAAGAATTCTTTGTGGTTGGGTCTATTTAGATATTCCACTAGATCCTACGAGTAGACGGTTTATAAATTATAATATAGATATCACGATTAAACAGTTATTAGCACATACAGAGCGTAAACAAAAATCACACCTGGATAATTAATTTTAATTATCTTGATTTTTAATGACTAGCTAAAGACAGAAACATAAAGCCGAGAATTCTCGACTGTTTTGTAAATAGGAGCTGTAAGGGCAATACAACTGCCATTGGCCAAGCTATTAATAATCGCATTCAATCACAGCCACTGTAGGTTTAATTAAAAACTCTATTAATACTCTACACTTTTCTGTTTGGTTAGGGCATTTTATATGGAATATTTGCTATGTAATCCCGAATGGGGAAAGGAGTGAGTAAATTTTGCCTATGTATTTCATCATTACTCTTTCTAGTCCTATGACTTGTACATATATTTATTATAAGAGACGGAGTTCAATTTATGTTAAAAGAGAGAGAGAGAGTTAAGTTTATTTTATATTTTATTTTACATATAAGAGTAATAAAAAATACGTTTCATTACACCATTTTAAACAAAGTACTCAAATGTCTTCATTCTTCATAGCGTCACTATTACAAAAAGGACAAAAGAATACTTTAGTTAAACAAAGACTGATTTTGCTCTATGAAAAAAAGCTGTCTTCTTCAGTCTGGCCATGACTTTGGTTGCTCAAAAGCATATATTTGCTACCGTTCTGAACGACTCCTAATAATGGTAGTCGATTAGTCAAGTCAGGATTAGAACAACAATGCCTACACAACCGGTCTGAGGTCGTATTGTGAGCAAATAGACGGCTTATTGCATGCGCGGACTATTGGTAGCTTAATGAAGAAAATATTTATCTTTATATTCGTAATTTCTGAATACTATACATATCTGTATTAATATAAATAGTATATCTTTTCTGTTCACGTATTGTTATCTACAGATTAAAAATATCAACTATACCGTTCATAAGTCTTTCGGCCACAGAATTGAGGTTGTATATGTTTCGTATACCTAACTAGATCTGATACTAGACCAAGTACTGGGACGGCGATGAAGAAACCCAAACTATTATGTGTAACCGCCAATTTTTAACTTACAAAATCGCCAGGACAATGAAGATATAATTTCAAAACGCAATAATAATGTTGCAAAACACTTTGTCATCTGCGGTCGTATTTGTACCAGAGGTGTTCGGTTGCGTTTTATTTGAAACCGCATTCAATTTGAGATGCGGAAGCCGACTCAATTGAGATATTTGACAAGTTTTAGGTCACTTCAATCTAAATGTTAGAATGGATTTTATCTTCAATGTTGTTTTACATCGGATAACAGACTATTCAAGTCTTAGTAGGTTGACTACTGATTGGTAGTTACATAATTCAGTAGAACTGTTCATTTACTGGTTGCTATTATTAATTTTAAGACCTATTTTGAAACCACATTACAGTTTCCTCGCAAAAGAAAATCCAAAACAAATTAACTACAAATAGTCCACTAATAAAGATAGCGTTAACTTTTCCATTTCCCGCCTTTTATTTATCGCGCATATCTGTCATCCGTCCGCCATTGTTCTATATATGAATCGACCAATCAGAGTGCGGCATTTTAGAGTCACCAGAGACGCATAAACAAACATAATTCAATTAACTGGTTATGGTCGCAAGACTTAAGCCTGCCCCCAGAGCGAATTAACAAAAAACAATCAACTGGTTGGCGTTCTTATCGTCTTATCATGTGTGACAAATTGTTGGTTAATAGATTGCTTTATCAACGTTGAATTATAATTTGTACGTATTATGAATAATTATTTATTATTGAATTGTATTGCTACAACGGCTGAATATTGTTATTTTATTATAACTTATAAAGAAATCTCAATTATGAAGAAATAACCAATGATATGTCAGTGTAAAACTCTTGTATTTTTATTTAAAAATAATTAATAAAACGGAAAATTTTAATGTGTTTTAATTACAATTTTAATTTTTTTCATTGATTATAATTAATAATAATAATAGTCTTAAAGTTCTATATTATATAATTAATATTCTAAAGTTCAATGAAAAGTTCAAATTGACAGTTGACCACAAACAAAATTGAGAATAATTGAAAAAGCATTTGTTCAATTCAAAAATGCGTTTTTAACATCTTCAATTGTTACTTTGTATTTGGAACAGATATGTATCAAATATATGTAAATTCAGCGCAAAAATGTTTTTATTCCTTTCAGTTTAAGGTGTTTTTGGCTTGAATAAGTAATATGAATGAACGATATGAATGCAACAAGTCGTGATGAGAATTGAATGAGATGCGCAATTTTTTGGAGAATGAAGATTCTTTTGATTTGTTGTGGTTACGTATGTAAAGTTTAACATTGTAATTATCTGTACAGATGGCGTTCTCGCCATCTTTGTTATTTGTATGAGTTGTTACAATTAAATTGTAATTATTTTAATTATTGTTAAAATTATTGGATATATATTTTTATATATATCATTTAATTGCAGATATTTATAACAATGACAAAAATAATAATATAAATAAATCTTTAGCAGAATAAAGCTTATGTAGACAAAATAATTTGGATTTACCAAAATCAAGCTATTCAGTTTGATTTTAATTTTCGACATTAAAAGGATGACAGAATAAAGGAGTAAAGATTATTTAATGACTTTTCTCAATTCAAAATTCGTTTTGAAATAGTTATATGCAAGTTTCACCTCGTATATAAAAACAATAAAAATCGATCAAACAAAAAATGCAATTTAAAATTAAGCCTAATTCGGCCACCTGACGAAAACTCACAGAACCATCGCTAAAACACATAATTATTGTAAACGTCGGCGTTGGGCAAAGGAATCTATTAACTTATCTAAATCAATATCTTGAAAATTATCTTCGGAATCGGAAAGGTCTTGGTGAATCTTCGGATACATCGCTACACTTCTGTGCAGTTTGGACAGGTGTATTATTAATTATTTTTTGATTGAGTTATTAATTATTAAAATTTTATTTTTATTGTCCAAATATTATCAATATCGTAATATGTAAGCTACTTTAATGTAATTTAGATAGCCGAGGAAACAAATTATATTCCAACATAAATGTGTCATTTTAATAAAATTATTAATTAAATTAAAAATTTTCACCCTACTCCTTTTACGAGTCGGTTAAAATGTTCTACATTTGACACATCGGTCGGTTTATTTACAAAAAGCCCAATAATTCGGCACTCGGGGTGTCCTAATGTCAGGGTATAAAATAATGACTTTGCTTATACAAAGCACCACTCTCGATAAAAGATAGTGCGCATTTTTCATAGAAAGTATCTACTTTAATACATATTGTTCATTTTTATTTGATCAATAGAAGAATTTTTGGTATAGTGTATTGTTTGTGTCACGAATTTTATACTTGCTGATTGATTGATCATTTTACCACAACGAAAAAGAGATTACATATAAATCGATGCACAGTATCGTAGTAATTTTCATAATTAAAACTTTACCTCCAAGTAAAATATACAGTTATTTCAGTTTCATTATCATAAAGTGTTTAATTCAGGATAGAAAAAATATACAAAAAAATACCCACAAAAGATGCAGCACATTTCATCGAATGACTTGTATTTCGATGGACAGGAGATAGGACACGATGAAGGTAGCCGAATAATATAATTAAATTAACCGCACCTGCCTTGCTCTAATTTTATATGAGTGAAGAAGACAAATAATGCACCTTGCAGTATAATTTTTGGGGCATTACAAAATGATATTTTTGATAAATTGATAGTCATTATACAACATACAATTTTTAGGTAAGAAAGTACAGATATATCTCAAATGAAGTTTTCATGAACAGACAAAGGAATTCTATATAAGTTTTTCGGTAAAAAATAATAATTGAATTTAGCAAACAAAGCATTATCACGAAGATAATTGATTTGCCAGTATATAATAGGGTAAATATTCGATAATTAAAAATAAAAATAACGTAAAACCGTAAAATAGAGCAAAAAAAAACCGGTTGTATTACATTTCACATAGCAAATGAATTTATTGTTCCCCCATTTTACCACACAATATGATACAAACACCCCATCGATTTCCAATTTAATCGAACTACGAAATCAATTAGTCAGCATTCTATGGTTTACTATAAATGCGGTATAATGGCGGGTGCTTTTTGCCGCCTTTTTTCCCTTTTTTCTAATAGAAACGTGCCGTTTCTGACACCTTTTGGACCCCACACGCTATTGGTAATTTGTGGGGTAAAAATTTCAAACAGTGGGTTACGATTGAATTATTGAACTTTTATACATGTTTTAAGTATTTTAATTTTATGTCATGTAATTGCATCTAAAGCTAACCAAAACGAAGGAGGTGGTTCTATACAAATAGAACTGTAAAATTAAACAGTCATTGGTTCAGAGCATTGTTTTTCAACCTGTGGGTCGCGTGGGGGGTCGCGAAGCTTCTGTAGGGGGGTCGCCAGAGGTCGAAAAAAATTGGTACATTAGTTAAAAAAACAATTAATATTGCCAATAGTAATACTGTAATATACACATACATACATGACAAAAAACCCAAGGGTCAAAGGGGGTCGCGAAATATTTTTCTGAAAATGTTTGATAAACACTGGTTTAGAGTAAATTAAACTCTTTAGGAAAGATAAAAGTGAATTGAAATTTTAATTTTATTTTATAAAGACTCAATTAAATTGATAGTTTTAGTACTCATACCTATTGTAACATAATATCATCTCAATTATAGCTAAATCTAAATAACACCTAACAACGGATAAAGCAATCAAAGTTGAAATTGCTATTAATTTACTCCAGATTATATCATAATAATTACTTCATATATATATAGTAGGTAGATGCATTATATCTGCACGTGTCTAGTAAAATTAGCATGTAACTGTAACTTGCAAATTATATACTTTGGGGCGAACCGTTTGTCAAAAATAATGAATATATTTATGATTTAAGTATATATTTACAAACCTGGATATTATTATTTGTTTTTTACAAAAAATAAATCAATAAAATTGAATCCAAGTTATTTGACAACAATCAGATGAATTAATTAGTATATTCTTCAATAGCGTCAAATTACTATAAAACATAATGTCATCATTACAATTTGAATATGGCGGGAAATGCATAACCGCCTTATAACACGGATAGAGTTAGAAAAAAAATCATTTTCTATGGAAACGATTGAACATCCGTGTTACATTTATATAATGATTAGTATAATATAGATGTTCCGATCATTATTGCCCCCCGGTGGGGGTAAAAAACATTTCCGTTTAGGAAAACGAGAAATTACTTCCTCAATCAACGGGTGTCAATGACAAATGACTTTAATACTTTTATCTTGTGATGATAGAATGCCTTTTATTATATACCTGAGTAAGATATATCTATTTAATGAAGGGTTGTCCGATTTAACTAATAATATAAATATATCAAATATCAGTATGTTAATGAAGACAAGACTGGACAGAAAATTACGACATCTTTTATTATTTAGTAATATCAAAGATTAAAGAGTCTAGTAAGAACTACTTTGTAACATAAAAGGTAACCCCTTAAAGTAGGCACTAATATAGAGTTACATATTTAATACATTAAATATTCTTTAGATGAAATACATCTTTTATTTGTTTTGATAAAAAACAGATTCTTAATTCAAACGTCATTGATTTGTTCGTGGCAACATTACATCCCGCCTTCTGACGGTTTTTTTTTAAATTTGGAATGCCCTTATGATGTCTTCTTTTGTAAAATAACAATGGCGTTTTTGCAAGGACCGTATAAATTAACACTTATGGTATTCAAAAGACTGAATGACTACATTTCATACGCTTAGAAACTCATTGATTTGCTATTATTATGCCGTTAGGAATTTAAAGTGGAAAAATAAATGGTAAATCAAATGTTACACTATCAATATCGTTTTGCGTTAGTCTTAAGAACAATATCATGCCATATTGAAATGTTAAGAAGGTAATAAAAGTGAGATGTATATGCACGCCTCATGAATGTTTATTACACCAACATAGTAATTGCCAAAATCATCGATGACAATTTAAAAAAAAAACACGATCGAATAATGACAGAGCGCCTCGCGCCGCGCGCAGATGCGCCATTCAGAAATCTTTCAATTACGAAAGCCGCTCTGTAATCATAAAATAATCACCTATTCCGACACAAAGCACTCGATATTAGCCGTGTTAGCATATCTCTTTGTATTCGCCCAATAAGTGTACGCCTCAATGTGAAAGAAGACATCGTGTGCGTCCGCAGCTATCATTAGCGTTTGAGTTTCAAATCTGGCGTAAATACTTTTCAATGACATTTTTTAGGGCAAATTGTGATTAATGGCCAAAATCGTATGTTAACTTAATAATTGTTATCTTAACAATGGTGTTAACCATTTACGGTCTTATTATAAAACGGGAACTTCATTTAATACAGTAGTGGTTGCCATGGTTACCATTCTTTTTAAACATCATAACTACAATAGTCCACGTTTTAGTATGACCTTATATAAGTAGTAAGATTTTTCAAAGCTTATTTATTATTAGTCTGTCTAGCGTCAATTCTACGCAGTTATCTACTCTTAATATGTAGCCCCAAGGCAAACTATATAGGGTGCTAACGCGACTAAAAACACTATTTACAGATATATTTATATTATAAATACAATATAATACTCAAACAAGAGCCAACAATTTGTCAAAATAAGATTTTAATGCAGTACCTAAATGAGTATGAATCTTTGTATATGTGACTATTATGCGTTCATATTGTCCTAAATTATGGTTGCCACATTATATTTATTAGATTTTCTCGCTGAAATTAAATCCAGTATTTTATTGAGTAAGTCTCAGTCTTATACGCTGCCCAATTAGGATGGTTTTACATGCCTTAGGTTTTACTTTCTATACCCGGTCCTATGTTATTTATTACTTGGAATACTTCCTTATTTGACCCAGTACAGTGGACGCAATGGTAACCGTACAAGTTGCCGAACAGAGGTTCCCGGATTCAAACCGAACAAATCTTAACGTGGGTCTAACCGACTAAAACTTTATAAAATTTCAAAGAAGGCTTCTGCGCCTGCGCTGCATCTAGGCTTTGACGAATTAATGAAACGAATACAATGAGTGAGTCTCGGGATTTTATAGCCAAGTATAATAAACGTCATATATCAAAGCCATAATTAGTTTTAACAATCACTGCCAAATGGCAATCGTAAAATCTAAGTTCTAATGAGGTTTAACTGCAAAGGTCAAAGGTTTATGGATAGAGATAAATGGTAAAATGAGGATTACATGCAGTCTATACATAAACTACTTGTTCAACAGAATTGAGAAATCGGTAGTTCTGCTTCATAAAAATCTGCATTAGCTTAAATTTATTTGTGCTTTTAAGTAAAACCTGCTCGCGATTTATTTTACTTCAGCAATAAATTATAGTCATATTTTTTTTATATATATTACGCAGCCATATTCATCTTGAAATATATTATTTTGCATTTATTTGATAGGATTTAGAGGTGAAATTCATATATACATTACATAAGATTAGAGATGAACATTTTTTTTAATTGGAGGAGAATTTATACGAAAAAATCGTATAAACTTTCATATTACTAGCATAACGCACACAAAGTAAATAAATATATGTATTATAAATATACTAATAGTAATATAATTGTGCTGTAAAAGTAATCAAAGGAATCATTAGTTAGGAGCCAATTGAAGTCTTAATACGTATTTGATGACGGTTGTATTGACAACTAGGTGCAATAGTTATATATATGTATATATATATATATATATATAGAATATGATATTGTAATGACCATAGTAGGCAAATGGTTCTTTTGAATTTTGTATATAAAACATTCAGTCATCCATAGGAGCTACCTTCTGTTATTATATCTATATATATATATATATTTCTACACTCTGCCAATATTCCCTTAAATCTAAAGCAGCATATAGAATAGTTAAGTAAATAGGTAATTCGTAAAACCTGTATTAATAATATTTATATATATTGTATATATTTAAGCTATCTTAGATCTCGTTCTCTTATTTCCTGTAACCTTATTTCATATAGGTAATTTAATCGTTATTCAGTGAATCCTTTTTCAAATTAATCTCTTAAAGAACATAATTAACGTTTAAAATAGATCCAGTAGTTACTTTTCGAAACGCTTTGAAATGTTAATATAGATATCGTAATTTGGACCAAGGATGACTTTGAATGGGTAATTGAACCATTAGGCACGTTTTATGTATATTATAAAATTATATTTGATGTAAGTTATTTAGCCCCGTAATCAACGTTTAATGGACAAAGTAGCGATTTTCGAGTAATTCAATGATTTATTATTTGAGTTGTCATTGTATTGAGTGGTTGAGTTACGTTAACATATCGCTAAAAACATGTTTATACCACGGGACGTTTGCGGTCTGCAGGTACGTAAAGATAATGCGTAAAGTTCAAATACTTTAAACTTTCCTGAAGGCGAATAAAATCTTTTAGCAGGCTCAAATATTATAAATTAGAGATTAAACAACCTGTGTTACTTGATCTAAAAATAAAAATCACGAAATAGGATTCCAATTAGAACCTTATCAATAAAATAATAGCTACAATTTGTAGTTTAGGAAATAGTAAACCAGAAAGCATTGATAACTTTGTAATCATTTCCATCTAAAGGAAGAATCAATCACTTACCTCCATTGTCAGTATTGTTTGCTTCAAATGTTTTGCTGGTCATGTGGAATAGCGCATCTAGTGGCGTATGAGGAGCAGATCCTTGCTGCGGAGGGCGCCGAGGCTCCGAACAACAATCAGATGCCGACGAGGATCTTTCCGATGCTGAATCGCAGCATTCAGCTGGCAATTCCCTCGGCCGTAGAAGGCCTAGCGCTGCCAAACGCCATCTCTCCCCGTCTAGCAAAGCGGCACCAGCTAAACGCTGCAACCTTTGCAAGCGCTCGAAGCCTGACGCATCCCACGGCCTGACAATACGCGGCGGAGTCCGCGGACTGTGCGACAGAATGTCCAGAATCGAAAAACTTTTCACACCATCACCGCGTCTTTCCTCAACCGGCTCTGAGGCCATCTTCAACCGTTTCAAAGGCCGGAAATAGTCCTGGGGTGATGGCGAGCGCGACGGAGCCGGCGACGGTCGCCCAACACTGATATCGTCCTCAGAACAGCTGTGCCCTGACATTGACTCCTCCTCCATAGTTCAATTCACATCCATCACACAACTCACAGAAGTCGGATGCAACATAGGATACGGCCGACAGATCGACGCACCTCGATCAACTGACGTGGTGTGTGACAACCTTGCCGCGGGCGGGATGAGTAGGCGTGAACCGTTCTCAACTTACCAATGACAGCTCGTGGCGTTCGTACGGGCGTGCTCCAATTGGTCGATGCATGCTCGCCGAGTGAACAGGGCCGTCACACATGGCGCTCCAATAAAAGTTTTTAATCGCGTTCGGATTGGGGGGAAAGATTCGTGGTGATTAATTTAGCTCGGCAGGAGCCGAGGCCCGTTTAATTACCAGGATGAAGACGCGACTCTAACTACGGCTCCATTATTTAGCGCCGATAAGGCTGACGTTTGTCACTCGAGAAATTGCCACTTTTCTTCATTTATAGTTCATCGGCTAATTGTCTGTCGCGTGAATTTGTTTTTAGATTTAAAGCGGAGTAAGCACCACATGTTTCACCGGCTATATCATAATTCTTTGTATTTATTACAAGCGGATTTTTCTTTAATATTTATGAATTTAATTTATGAGATGCTATGTGTTTTGAGACTAATAACTTAGCATGATATTGCTATTTTGTTTGTTTATCACTGTACTTATTAATTATTCAACAACAAATATTATAATTTAACACCGTTCTTCCAATAATTGTTGGTTAAACTACCTATTAGTAATTAATTATTGATAAGAGTCCTAAGTAACATAGGTCGTCTATGATATTTATAAAGTAATGTTTAACTTCATTAGGTATATTATATAAACACTATCTAAGCATATTAGCATATGTCTAAAAATTCAAATAGAATCAATTTTGTATAAACTAAAACATGACATAACATCGTCCATCTAAAACACCACCATAACGCATCGAGGTATACGCAAATTAACTCCATTAAATTTGACACACGCACGGCGGCCATTTTGTTTGTTTACATTGTGTGTAGGTAACTTCACGCATCGCGAGCAGCCACGGTGTGGAAAAAGTAATCTAATACGACATTGACTTGTGTTGTTGATGATTATTCATTATTATATGATGATTTGTTAACCGCACCTGCTGTACCTATTGTTATCGAGAAAATTGTGTTTAGCGTGAAATCGATAGCATCGTTTTATTTATTTTTAAAACTAACTTATGTTTACTCTTTCTTACCTATAGAAAGCGTGTCTACTAGATATAAAGTACTATCTATCTACAAAATTAGGTAATCAGTAGGTGCGCTTCGCTCAAGAAGGTGGTTGCCGACACGAAACTTCAAATCGCAGATTCTCAGAAGTTGTTTCCAATCAAAATTACGTACTAATAGATAGACGACTGTTAAATTCTACCTCTATACCTACTGCTTCTTTATAACAATAATAGAAGGATTCTTGAAAATGTATTACCACAACATTGTTTGTACACCTAATTTATAAATCCAATTCCACACAGCACTAATTACGCACCATTACCCACAAAGCTAACTCGCCGCCATATTGCACTTTCCCGCGCTATGATTGGCTAATCATTTCGATTTCCGGTCAATTACCATTCTCTATTATTACTCATTTTGACTTTTACATATCCATTATGCGACTGTGTGATTGTAGTGGTATTGTTATAATTATACCGATGATCTGTGTTTTGAATGGGTATTCTGAAGATACAGTATTTTTAAGTAACTTTCACTGATTTTATTCTTACCACACATTATCTATAGTAAATAGTAGTATTTGTAAAAAAAAAATTCAGTTGCAACTTTTAGAACCAAGCAACAGTGTTACAAAAAGTAAAATTTTCACAAAAAAAAAACTGTTTAATATATTCATAACAAACGTCAGTGAGCTGTAATTATTTCCGAGTAACAAATACTATTCCAGCAGTTACCCTATATTTAATATTTGGTCGGAATTGTAAACGGAAGCAGGCTAACTACGAACCGTCATTAGGGGTCCAGCTTGGGTTAACTTTAACGCATCTAATTCTAAATAGAATTTTGATATTGACGACGGATTTGATACAGTTTCGACAACACTTATGAAAGACCTTAAAAATTCCATAGAACGTTTGATCATAAGAATACTATATTGTTTGTACTATATGTATTAATTATAAGATAGGTACTGTATAAGGTTGCAAATCAAAATCAAAATGAATTTGAATTAACTTGGAACCAATATTCCATATATGAATTAAAGATAAGGGAATATAATCTTAAAAATAATTAATTATAAAACTAATTTATCCTTAAGCTTTATGTAAGAAAAATTAAAAATGCAAGTATGGTATTTATGCTACCTACTAAATTGTATACTTTGTTGGTAAAATATGTCTAATCCGTTGTCCTAACCGAGTCTCCCTCTAACCGCAACAATAATTTTGGGTGCAGTCATTATAACACATCTCAATTTAGTTTTAACACATATATCGTATTAAACATGGATGCGGGTGGCCGACCACGTGGAAGGTAGGCTTAAATTGTATCGATTGATTAATTGTACTGGCAATTAATAAAAATCTGTTAGTTACGGAATGATCATACATTCTGATGTAAAATAGGGTTTTAATGTGATATCAAGAATACACTATAGTAATAGGAACCCGATTAATTTTGGAGACCGACATCTTTTCGTATATGAAAGACATTAATAAATTTTGCCAAATAATACTTGCCTGAGAATAAAAGGCAATTCTGAATAAAGTTGCAATTCAACATTTCATGCGTTGGCTGAGGTGTGTTTATAATATTATTAACTTGTGGGCAATCATAATGTTTTTTGCACGTTCCAATTTTGAAATCCGGAAGTTCGTAATCGAGGGCGTAGAATCGTTTCCAACTTTGACATCTCTATTTGTAACATAATGTGTGGCATTTTTTCAGAGACAATAAAGTTGTAGTCTGTGGGCATGTAGTATTAGTCTTTGGCGCCTTTCTTTGTGTTGGCAATCTATAATTATTATAACATCTGTTACTTCTCATCGTGATATCATTACTAAAATTTGTGAATAGAGCGAGTTTGTATTACTTATATGTGAAGCGATGGTTTATGAAATTTCATTAGATCTAATAACGTTATTTGTATCAATATAAAAACGTTAAGAGTATTTTATTGGCATTGAGTTTAATATAGTATATGTTAGAAGGTACAAACGTGACAGTAAATTCTTAAAATATCGTTAGCCAGCCACAAAAACTAAAGTAAAACTGTCAAGCGTGAAGTGTTTAGTCGCACTATTAGTTTCAATACCCGATTGAGACGTCGACACGCCTAATGATCTATATTGTCACCGCGCAGATGTGATCCATTGGGACAATGCTTTAGATTATACGAGGACAGTTTAGATTAAAGCTTACGAGCACTTTTCAATGTATAACACTTTGAGGTTATCTTAAAAAAAATTCCTTTACCTAATTGGTAAAAGCCAAAATAATAATCATGTTTTCAAAGCGTTTATTCACAATTTAGTAAACAATATGAAATACTTAATATTTTTTCAACTAGTTGTTTAAGCTGGTTGTATGTTTTGTAAATAAAAGTTTTCATATGAATTGTTTAGATTTTAATATTCAAACATAGATTTAACTCTATCTAGCTTCGCGGATTGAATTGAATGGTTCTATTTATCATAGAGACATGTTAACCAGGGCGTGTACAAAAAAACGTATATTCAAACATTTTGGATAATTAAAAAATAAAGTATCTGATTATTTCTTTTCATAGATAGCAATGAAATTCTGTTACAAAAGAACCAAAAACATTGTCAACCTATATATATTGAAACATATGAGTACTTAAAATTTATTGGCGTTTAATGTACTTCCTACATATTAAAAATAATGTATAATTAATAAAGTATCTACGGTCCTTAAATTAATTTTCCCGGTTATTCAAACCACAAAATAAACAAAAAAAACGCATTGAATGCAAGATATAAATGGTAGAGACAGATATTTCGAGTAATACCTAACTGTATCCGAAGGAATTTTGTAAATTATTATACAAACATTTTAAAAATCAACTCATGAATCATCCACTTAACATATTTCGCCAACTACCTCAGCTCCCGCTAATTTTCACATTGAACATCGAAAACGGGTTCATTTCCTAACATCTTTATCAAAAAGTCAACTAAACATAATAAATGCATTCGCCTTTTAGCGCCTCTGTATTTAGGCATCGTTTGGAACCCTTTACAAATGTTCAAATTTGGAACTTTGATATCTGTGCCCGGTACATAGAGTCCGCTTTATCATTGTCGATCTATGGTCATCTGTCATCGACGGATGTCACATTATGATCCTCTACATACAAAGCAATCGGAACCTTTTTAATCAATTCTTTTGATAACTTTAAGCTTACATTAGGTGGAAGAGTATAGTTTATTCGTGTTTCGAATATCAGTGAGAAAAGTGGCATGGAATAAAAAGTGGTAACACAATCAGTACAAAATAGACCATCAATAATTTTGGTAGATTGACAAGGCATGTAGAGAATGTCATCGGTTTCTGACTTCTGATTATTGGCTGTGGGATTTTTTCAGAATCGTTTGAAATGGCTAGATAAATCTTGAGGAATATATGCATATTTAGATTAATATCTTTACACTTTAATTGCTTTTATATAATATTCGAACCCGAAAACTCATCAGTAAACAGTGGGGCTGACTCATTATAAAGTAGGTACAAAACTATAATCATACACTAGCGTGCAGATAGATATGTATGAGTGAAACCAGATTCTCTGTTTCAAAAATGGCCCATTTGGAAAATGATAGCAGTCCACTTAATTGTGCTGCTGTATTTTGTTTAACAAGCAAAAATAATAGCTGGGAAGATGCACGTTAAAGACGTAAATTATTTTTAAGAAATATTTAGCTGTAACGTCAACGGACCTGTTATAAACAAATGCTCTGAGAAGAAATTGTAAACGTTTATTAACAAAAGAATTAATCCTCCTTGGCTTCTAGTTTTTCCCTACATATACTAGTTACAGCTTATATTTCAATGTTAAATTATTTATTATATAGTTAGCTGTAGTAGAAATTTATCATTGTTATGTAAGTATGTCTCATATTCGGTCGTTTTCTAAATTTAAGTTTATTTTTAGTTAATTGTCAAGTGTTAATAAAGTATTCTGTTTCTATATGTGAAAACTTGTAATTGGCTTTAAGTTGCAATGTGATTTCTATACTGTTTATAAAGCTATAAATTTTCCATTCAAAATAAAAAATAAAAAATATTAATTATTAGATTGTAATAACAAATAAGACGCTTAAAAATTAAATATATGTTCAATTCGATTATTAATCAGATATCTGTGACAGGCTTGTTAAGAATGAATGAAGCCTGCAAGGAGTTTTTATTTGTAAGTTTAGGTTAAGGTAGTTTTTAAGTATGTTTAAGTTATCCCAGCGAATTCAACTTACTATCCTGCCTAGCATTACACAAGAAAAGTAGATTTCCCGTACATTTCCTTACACAAATTTAAGTATTCAGGTGTCATTTTAGCGGCCGCACTACGATTAGCACGGCCTGTGTCGCTTCTTATTACTGAGCTCCTAATTATGCCGCAATACGCATCTCAAACGCGCCGACCGCTTTCATCTCGCCGACATTGAGCAAGGCCACGTCGCTTGAAAGAGCGGAAATAGCAGCGTATAGCGGTGTAGACGACACTATTTTGAAATTACAGCAACTCAAATTCATTGTGTTTGTTAATTAAATATGTATGGATCATTTTTTCATCCTGAATATATAAGGTTAGTTGATTATACGTAAATATTGGCTATTAACAAACCTATAAATTCAAAAAAAGAATTGTTCTATGTCAATGTGAAATTTGGCTTTTGTACTTGTAAGGGAGCTAAAGAACTCTTTTTCTAAGAATGTAAGGTACAAATTACTCATTTGCAAATTATAATGACTGCTCCACTATCGTTAATTTTATTTTGTAACCTGTTTGAACATTTAGTGTTATACCTTATAAGGATAGAGTTGATTTATTTCGTAGCATTTTCATTTAAGAGTCACATCCTTTTGTTCGTCTTAAATTATTTAGCGGTGTAGAAGCAGGCATTTATACGTAAATCGCTATCGCGTTCAGTAAAGACGCACCCATAGAGAGATTATTAAAATGCGGCCAATTTAAATTCTCATTAGAATGCAATCCTCAGATATTATAAGCCTCATTGAATATCACTTTGCTATTTACAAAATAATATATTTGTTAATTTTACGAGGTAACGCGAACTACATTAAGAATAAACTACAATTTATCTGAACGAAACGCGTTTAATTATTATACTATATTTATGTATTTAGAAAATTAGCGCAAAATTCGTAGCGCGATGTTATACATTCGAACCAGTCGGTAGTTCCTGAGATTAGCGCGTTCAATTATCTATTTATATTCTTAAATCCACTACTAATAACAATAGATAAAGTCTACCAACAAATGGATTCCCAAATAGATAATAGATAGTGTAATAACTTAATGCTCCTTTTAACATTTAAACCAATATTAGATAAATCAAATTTTCGTGCTGTTTTGGTTTGTGGGAAAACCTCTCTTATGTCAGACAAATAGGGTTGAAATTTCAACGTTTGGTCGAATAATAATGGTTTATTAAACATTTAGGTCGCAACAGTATTAGAAACGCATTAGAGATTTAATTATAGATTAAACCAAAAAAGCCTTAAACTAAACATATTATTAAATATTAAAACAATTTCAAACACTAGGACCTTCGGTCATGAGCTTCAGCAAAGAAGACTAAGACTAGAGAAGAAATCCATGTGTCTTGTATTGATAGCCTTGGGTTCGCTTCCCGCGCAGAAAGTAAATTATAATTTGTCCATGCACATCATAGATGTAACTTCCTATGAAGATTGCATCCAATGGAGGTGATTTAATATTTACTACACATTCCGTGTATAATTAAACTTTATTTTAGCTAAGTTCATTTTAAGTGGTTTTAAAAAATCTCTACGAGGGCTAAATATTTCCAACTTTGTATTGCTCTCTATCATTCAGATTATCACGCAGTTGGGACCACCCTCAACATCTTCTTGTGATTTTTTTTTAAATATTCTTGAACACGGTGGAACATATTATCTAGAGTAGCGATACCGTAGGTATTTCATTGATTTTCACATCTCGGAGCCTGGTAAGGCTATACTTTTCAGGGCCTACTACCAACAAAGGTATCATGACCTATATTTAAACCCGAAAATGTCAAACAAGACGATATTTATAAGTTGTGTTAGCAGCCATAACGAAATCTATAAATAGTTTGTATTGGGGCTAAACCAATATATTTTCATATAATATCGGGCCGAAATATAAAAAAAGATTTTATATGTTTATAAAGTTGCTGTAAATATAAGTATTATTCCGTATTTTATGTAAAATTACTATAAATATAACAGAAGTTAACAACAATACTATAATAAGTTTGGTCGGTTGACTGTACTGATGCTTTTGCTTTCCTGTTTATATTTATATGTCAACTAACTGTATGTGGTGTAATCTTAATAAATAAATAAAATAAATAAATGAATACTAAATTAAAAAGTACCAAACAATTTGCAATCTAAATACCTACTTACTTAATAATCAATTGTCGTGACAGAAAAATGTTCGCATATTATAGAATCGCCACTAGCTCACCCCATGATACATAATCTTACTATTTATTTATTTATTTATTAGGCTATTATTGAGTGGATATTACCATAACTCTGATTGAACTGATAAAATTTTACTTTTATTAAAAATCGAACAGGAAAATTATCAGGTAAGAAAACAGTAACTATTCGCTTCATCATTTACCACATCCGCTTTGTTTTTTCAAGTAGTGGCAAATCCATTTGTTGGCGTAATTATATTTAGTGTAGACATAAACTAATTAGCCAATTAGACCGCCGCACCCGTCCGTGTCGATGGACGGATATTATAATTGTGATTTATTGACTATGCTAAAGATACGTGACAATATAACGTTTTAAAATATTTATAGTATCTACTAGACTTTGATCGGTGCTTTTTTCCTAAAAACCCAACCCCGGCGGTGGGGAAACCCCGGGCCGGGGAAGGTTTGGGAGGGGGTTTGGTTTTTTTTTTTTTAAAAGGGGGGCCCCCTTTTTTTTTTTTAAATTAATTAAAAAATTTTATTTAAAAAAAATATAATTCAAAAAATTTTTTTTTTCCCCCCTTTTTTTTTTTTTTTTTTGGCGGCCCCCCCCCCCCCGGGGGGGGGGTTTTTTTTTTTTTTTCGGTGCTTAGGTGATCATTTGTAAGTCGGTCCGGTAGTAAATGCTAGAATCGGAAACGAAAACTAATCTTGTCATTACGTGTTACGTTATGTTACGCGCGTACTATTTCGTGTTAATTACCTGATTTTTATGTAAGCTTTGTATCTTTTTGCCAGCAATGAAAATAAGTAGATACATTTTTATAGAATGTCAAGATATGTTTAATCGAATTATATGGCATTTATAATGGAATAATAAATATTGTGAGCTATCTAAGTGGCTTGTCTGTAAAACGTGCAATTAGATCATTATTAATTTGCTTTGAAGTGCACTCTTGTTTCGGTCCTATGAGCATTCTCACTTGGCGAACGGCCAAATGTTAATTAATATTGCTTATTAAACCAATTTAAATAACTTATCTCAAATTCTCAATACTGATTGTAGCGTGTTTGTTGATTTTAAGTTTAATGGATATATATTTTAAATTTCAAGTATCAAATAAAATATTTATGAAAAATTATAAGACAAAAATCTAAACCAATATTATATTAAGTTGGAGCTTTTGTTTGGGAATTAAAAATATTTTTTGTATTTTTAGGCTACATACCGCCGATATATCATATAACATCTCCGCTACTATCTATTTATAAGATCGGAATAGAAATTAAAATATTATGTTTTTGGTTGAATATTTTAAAATATTCACTGCAGGGAACAGTGGTTTATAAATACTTAAGTATAATAATATATAATATCCCTATCCTGATGTATGTACATGTGTTGTAAAAAATATGAAATATATATAAATATACTATCAAGCCTCATCCTTTATTTACTACAAATATTAAAGCTCCAATAAACAGAATATACATGGCAGAGACATCTAGTATAGTGAAATAGTATGTTCGATAATCTATTGCATTATCTTAATTTTGCTATCGAATACAAGATGGCACTTAAAAACGCATGTAAAAGTTATTATCAAAGTGACATCTAGTAGCGGAAAGCTGAATGTATAATATATTTGACGGCTGCGATATTGTTTACACTCGACACTGATTGATAAGACACCAGATGGCGCTACTGGAGTGTCCAAACGCCACTGAAAGGTTCATTATGATTATTTTATAGAGGTATACCATTGCGATATCTTCTTTCCACGCAGAGAAATGGTACCCTGGAAAGGAAACGAGAAGGGGAACTCAGAGAAACCGAGAGGAACTTTCAAAATTCGTCATTAATTGCTACTTAATGGTGAATTAAGGTCTGGAATTATTCTGACGGTGAAGCTGAAAAACATTAGGGGAAACTACTCGAGTTTCGACTTAATTATTTTCTATTAATTAGAACTTTGCACCCATTTGTTTATTTTGAGTGGTCCTGTGTATCCGAAATCTACCTTCATTAAAATCTAAAAAAATATAGTTTAAGAAATATAAAACTGAAACGAAAAAGTAAACAATAAATATACCTTAGTACAATTTTAGATTTTTTTTTATTTAATTAAAATTAAAGTATTTTTTAATTTCTAATTTGATTTTTTTGTTTGAATTAATAAAGCATTCAAAGGGCTCCAATTACACTATGATTTTTTAAAATATATATTCAGAAGGTAATATAGACATATTTTCATGCTCCACAGCTTCATTCAGGTGCGCATTGTTTTTAAAACTTAAATAGTATTTTTATATTTTTTAGGTTTGTATGTATTTTGGTATGTTGTATCATAGAAAAAAAAAAAAGTTAAAAAAAAAAAGGGGGGGACCCCCCTTTTTTTTTGGGGGGATGAAAAATAGATGTTAGCCGATTCTCAGACCTACTCAATACGCTCACAAAGTTTCATTAGAATCGGTCAAGCCATTTCGGAGGAGTATGGGAACGAAAACTGTCACACGAGAATTTTATATAAGATAATAATAATAATAAGTTATAACACGCAATGACAGAAGGTAGCAGTATCTACTGTTGTTGGAAGTATTATCATAATTCACATGAAAATAAGTCTGCAAACTGAAGATGATGCAATGGATGATGAAAGTGAGAAATATTTAAATTCAATTGTATATTGTTTATCTTTTTTTACGTTGTGATCAAAATTATAAAATAACGACTTATATGTGAGTCCTGGTGTCTCGGATTGTACAATACTGATTATATTATTACATGTTTATTATCATCATTATTGTTCATCTCGTCTATATACTGTAGTGAACAACTTTTTTGCAGTTTTCAATTTTTTTAAAGAAATTTAGAAAGCATGTCTCTGAAATAAGTGTGACGTAAGGAACGTTATAGAAGACCCCAAAGTGATATCCAGAGATAAAAGTGTTTTTAACTACAGAATAATTCAAAATACCTTACGAGACGTCACTCGCATAATGCACATAACTGAAATGAATAATGTATTAAGGAAAACAAAGCTTCACATCTAGGTCAATCAATAAAACCATGTTTTATTAATGAAAAGGAATATTCCCACCAATATGGTAAATATAGGTATACTAGCTGATCCGGCAAACGTTGTTTTGCCATACATAAAAAATAAGGGTTGATCGTAGAAGGGTGTATGTTGTATCATAAAAAATAGAAATTAAAAATTTTTTAAAAAATTAAAAAATAAATTTGGGGTGGATACCCTTAACATTTAGGGGGTGAAAAATAGATGTTGGCTGATTCTCAGACCTACTCAATACGCTCACAAAGTTTCATGAGAATCGGTCAAGCCGTTTCGGAGGAGTTCAAGTTCGAACCCCGTGACACGAAAATCAAAAAATTTATATATATATAATATATATCAGATACATAATTAGATTTGTCAACGACTGAGTGGACAAATCTCATTTCAAGACCTAATATATACCCATATATATTATGTGATATATAGATTATTTATCTCAAGAACATTTTTATTCAATACATTCAATCCAAACTTACAAAGTTGCATTTCGACTCCAAATGCAATATTCAATTATCGTACCTAACTAAACTCAAAATCAAATATCAGCCCTTTCATTGATAAATTACTACCTATTTATTGGAATCGGTATTGTTCAATACTAAATCGAAACAATTATTTCCTGAAGAAATTGAAAAACTGCATTTATACAGTAGCTATGCTGTGTTCGAAGTACGTTAGAAATCTTCTTGGGACGCGCAGATGGTTGAATACTGATCATGTATGTGACGTGTGCTGTGACGCATCTAGCCCATTTAATAATCAAAATACCTACAGTTTGAATCTCTAACGCGGTCACCTTGCACAGACACAATCACTATCATTCATGTCTGGGCGACATGAGTTATACTTACGATATTTATTAGCAATATGGTGCAACTTCCACCCTTCAGATATATTCTGATAAATTTTAAAATGTTTTAAGTTCTCAGCAAATCTATTAGTAGATTTCTGCTGGGAATTATATCTATAACTGTTCTTCAAATTTCATTAATCTTTAATTAGAATTTCGTTTGAAAGTTACGTCTGAGATTTGTAGCAATGAAAACACGGTTATTTTTTATTATATATTTCACAAATATAATAATAATAACAATTACAACATTTATCTGTGTCAAATGTTCATTTTGTATAAAATAAACAAAAACTATCTGTATTAGACTGAGGTAGGTTTAAATCTTTGTTTCAGAAAATAAAATATAAAATCGTGACAGTAAATATTATTTATCCCTATAAATATAATACATTATTATAATCTATACTTGAACTTTGTTCAAAATCTTCCTGTGTTTGGTAAAATCATTATATTACATAACATAGCTACATTATCTAAAATAAATGCAGTTATGGCTGACAAAAATTGAGATTCAAAAGTCTAGATGCGTGGTTATACAAACCATTTAAGTACAGGCTAGAACCAGTACTTTGTGTATAAATATATCCTAAGAGTTATAAAAATTACAACAGGCGAAGTACAAATTGTAAATTCAGATCATCTATAAAATATACTATAACTAAAAATAATACACCGTATTTTAAAAATAACGGATTGCAGTCTTCCTACTCCTTACAGGTGTCCCTGCATTGATCCCATATATAATAATGGAATAAATAATGTAATTTTTTGGTTTGGCACAATATTTTTTAAGAAAAAAATATTAAAAATAAATTAGTACTTGCTATTTTTTTTTTAAAATTAGGTCTTAACAATTATGCAAACGTCCTAATCCATGAACGTCTCAAACAACAGCGAGTTTTACTAATGCCCTTTTACAATGGCAACATCAATTTACTAACATCAAATGAGTATGAGACACATATTAATATTTGACATAAAAGGGGGTTCGTCACATCAACATTGACCGTACCGTACATTGGGTACACAATCAATCCGGCGTGGTAGCCCATCAATGAAATATATTTAATCCGGTATTCTGTTAATTGCAAAAAGCCGGTTTTTGATGCCTCTCGTAATGATTTCTTTTGAAGCGTGGCCCAAGTTTCCACATATTCGGTACATGCATTCAGCAGCATCTACCAATTTATTTCTAGCGTCCAAATCCAGTGAATTGAAATTGCACGTCCTTAAAGCTTCTTCTGTAAATACTTCGCTTAAAAGCATCCGACCCAGTTCAATCCTCGTTTGTGCGTATCTTAGAATGTAGCATGCTGCTACCCCATTTACGAACAGACCACTGTCATCGAGCAGCTCGAAAACACCGTAACCTTCTTCATGATATCTCAAAGTCCATTTAGTGTCTGAAGAGTTTCTGTGGTTTGATACATTTTTCCCTTTCACTTGTAATTGAAGTTCTTGGAATTGTTCTTCCTTCTCCCTGATTATTTCAATTAGCTTCTGGTATTTATCATCCCTGGTGTCATCATTGTAATATTTTAATTTATCAATGAGTTCCTTTAGCAAACAAAATTTCTTGGAAATTACTTCTTTAGCCTCGTCCAAATCTGTGAGTTGTTTTTTGTATATTTCCATTTCGTTCCTTAAAGTCTTTATAAATTCTGGGTTTAACGTATTTTCATCGTCGACTGCTACTGGTCTGATATCTCTAGGTATCAGGTTACCAACAGACTTTTTTTGGCCATACCTACTAGCTTTCATATCGTTTCGCTTTTGCAGTGTATTTTCAGCCCTACTGGAGTCATCAGAATCGTCGGTATCTAGAATAAATTATTGTAAAGTTATGATAGGTCTCATTATTCAGATGCTTAAAAATATGTGTTTAATAAGATTTATTTATGAATAAACGTAGAGGAAGAAATCCACGTTTCAGAATAAAGACTGACCGTCTATATATTATATATTTACCGTTTAAATTTGCATATTCATTACGTCGTTGCCGAATGACAAGATCTCTACAAATATCTTTTCCCTTTTGTGCAGTGCCTGAAAATTAAAAGATATTGATGACTACGAACTGTATTATGTATGTACTATAGGAACTGTATATCCTTCATCTTTATAAACTTAACGATGACTATCGATTGAATTACCCTAGACCTTATACAATATTATATGCAAATTTTTTCGAGATTGAGTCGAAAAGTATCATATCAGATTTCTCCGATCAATGATCATGTATAAGATTGGTACTGGTGATTTTGTATTTCTTTTTTCAAAGTAACTAATTTCTGTCAATACAAAGCTATTGAGATATTATTAAATACCAATAGATCCTACTTTTCGCAACATCGTGCTGAACGGTAATTTAATTCTAATTGCTACATATGACGCAGCCGACTTTTTAAGTACAAGCGGGAGCATTTTTAGACGTTTGTATATCAAAGATATAATTGAATTTTCTGAATTCAAATAAACGGTCTTATTCTTATTTCGATCTTCAATCGACTGACTACATTTTCATATAATCTTTATTACCGAACCCTTTTTAGTCTAGTTTGGTTTTAAACACAATGGCACAGCTTTTGCAATTGCACTATTTGGCTCACTTCAATCGTATGCATAAATCGCTTGACTACCAGCAGATGTTATTGTAATACCGAAATACATAAGTATTGACAAGATGTTAATGTAGTACCAACAAAAAAAGACTAAAACTTGTGTAGGTACTAGTCGTCTGGTGAAATCATTAACAAACAGAAAATGAAAATATTGAATCATTCTTCATATTTTTGAGAAAATTCTCGTACAAAATCAGTAATTAAATAAAGAACATAAAAATGTACTTTCTAACGAATTTGTCGCGCTTCTGATAAGACTTTATGAGGTTTCTTAAATGAATTCGTTTACATTCATCGTGAGTAAAAAATTAAGTACTTATTTTTGTCATTTCATTACACGCAAATACAATTTGACAGAAACAGACGTTAGAGTACTGCAGTAGTAGTAGCAATCAGGTTTTTATAAAAAAACATTTTCCTAAGTATGAATAGAAATAGCGTTCTCTTCTTGTATCAAAAACCTAGCCATTATATTCAATTTTCCAATGAATTTGTCAGCATCACGTGTTCAGGAGAAAATAAATAAAGTCAAGACCCGATATTTACAAGAATACATCAAATGAGCGAATTTAAAATAATAAATCTGTCTCAACACAGCTCACGGTCATATACAAATCGGTTACTTTGCAATTCTAATTTAAAAAACAAACATCCTCTTGAATTTCTTTTTGAAAAAGACGTTCTTATTCGTGTTTTATATATAACTAAATGTTGTGCGGCCTGGGCTGGGCCAAATCTCCTAAAAGGAAAATCAAGAATTCTTGAAAAATTTTGAAATTTATTAATACCAAACATCAAAACCCTTTGTAATATCTCCAATATGACTATTATTACGTTTCTGAGGCATATGTTAGACATTTTAACCTGCTTAAAATTCAATGTCATTTATCTCCCAACGTTTTGATTTACATTAACCTTATTCCCATGCAAGCATAAAATTAAGTATTTAAGTGCAGTGCAGAACATAAAAATTATACATTTAAAATATGTGCTTATATGTCGCCAATCTATTTATAGTAAGGGTTATGATATGATTCCTTAGAGATGGATTTAAAGCGCAGAGCAGGAGACATTATCAAAAGATTTACGTGAAATTAACTGCTGGCGACTGTTTTAGCACGTTGAGTGGATTAACTGACAAGAGTTCAAAAAGCAGACACTATCAGACATGTACATAGGTAAAATGCACGCACTAGGACCAATATTTCAATTGAACATTCACTTCTTTGAATTTTTATATTACACCAACCTTGCGGTAAAATCGATACAAAACATTGCGAATGACGCAATTTACGTACCTATTTTAAGAATTAAAACAATCTACCTAAGATCGATGACGCCTGATTAATGTTACGCGACATTTTGTAAGGACATTTTCGTATAAGAACGGACGATGGGTGATTAGAAATATTTTTAGTAATTGTATTAAACATTTATGTTAATATATTCTACATTACATAATCATGTTATGTACGTTACATATATAAGTTTACATTTTTCATAATAGTTCTCCCGAGTTGCTAAGGCTGGGATGAGTCATTCTGCGCGTCTACGGTAAAAAAATTTAAAAACATAATATTGGGGCGAGCCCAGTTCCTATCGAAATTTAAAACAGTATATTGCGAGAGTGAATACTATAATTATTCACCATGCCTAAAATATTGGGTTTTTTACTAAATTCCTAACCTCTTGCCTGAATAGTTAAATCTTCGATTGTTTTATAATGACATTTCTCGATCAACTGTGTGGATGACTGCACTTTTTAAACCATACTATTTATTGAACAGCAAATAATTAGTTTACTTTTTTCATAATATTTCCATATATTTCTTTTTCCAACAAATTTTTAAGTATTAATATTACAATATAATGTATTAAAAGTGTCATACCTGCACTACATTTATAATCACCCAAGAACAATGGCCACTGATCATAGAAAACTCTATGCCGCATGCTTGGATTTATGGGATATGTGAACACCACATTATTTATTACATTCCGTGCTAATATATCATTTTTGGGTACACAAACAAATTCATCCAAATAAACATACGGCCTTTCTAGGAACTCCAGTACACAGAACTCTTTACTTTTTTTCGGCATAATCTGTAACAGAAAATTTAACAAATTACACTTACACCACTTATAAAATAATTGGCATCACTCTGCGAGGCATAAAACACGGTACAACACACAATTACGAGGCACGAAACAATGAAGATTAAAAAAATTCTATAATTTTATTTTTTTCGTATGTAGTTAAAACCAGCCTAATAAACTCCTCAAAAACGTTGTAGATATTATTTTTAGCCTATTTTACTGTACATACTATCAAATAAAGTACATTACTAAGTCGTAGGTACATAGGCTATCGCGATTGATTTTAATTTATTGAAGAAAAAAATGTCATCGCACATATATGTATAACATCCCAAGGAAGATAGGTTTAAGGATAGAATGTCAGGGAAGTGATTTTATGGGTGTAACACATGCCCAATTCTGTTCATAAGCGAGAATTCATGATGTGACGGAAACTAAATTGACACGTATAAAATCACTAAAGCCCCTATATAGCTAAAAGTAAATTAATGTTTTAGGGATTCAGGTCTCTTTATGAAATTGTTTCTTTTGTTTTACTAGTTACCTGTGAAAACATCTTCATCTATTTCAATTAAGGAAGGACATGGAACATTGTTTAGCTTAAAGTAATGATTCCTCATAGTAAAATATAATGTGGAAATTAAATTTCTAATTACGAAATAGATGGAACAACACTAGTAACCACAACATGAAAGGTCTGCCTATAACAATGAGTTTAAAAATATATTCATTCTATCGTAAATAGGTATATAATAATATAAGCCATACTTTTCCTGGTTTCAGTCGCATTGATTAAAATACCCGTGCGCAACGTGCGAAACGTGCCCCTAACTTCTCACAAAATATCTCATTTAATCTCTGCTCTTATTTGCTTTAAAGCCTTCCTCGAAAAATTTACTATCCAACAAAAGATAATTTGTGGACTAGTAGGTTAAATAGCGCGTTCATACAAACAAAAATCTCTTGATCTTTATGATATTGGTATACCTATGCTATAATTGGAGTAGTATACTATTTATTCCACTAGTATAGAGTGAATTAATATTTCAAAAATGGGTTGGTAATGTTTCCGAAATTTTTCGAAGAACTAAAAACCTATTCTCTCCCTTTTGTTAAGATTTTATGTCGTCGCGGCGTCGCCATCGTCGTTTAAAAAAGTCAATAATTTCGAAAGCCCGAAATTACGATTTCCCGTAAACTATTCTAGTTAAAAGTATTTCATTTCTAGTCAAACGTATTCAAAATTCATTCATCTTCACAAAGGAAAAGAAAATTTTAGTAATTCCTTTAAAGTAGAAACATGAAATTTAATTTTAATCAATAAAACAATATAATTCATCCTACCAAACCTTCAATTTATTACGATATACGAAAATTAGCTATTAAGGGTGGAGATGTGCAACAATAGTACTTACTACAGCGGTAGCACTTTCTTTTGTTAATTAAAAATATTTATTTTACTGCTCGTTTGGCAAGATCAAACACAGCACTGCAAAAAACAGAAGTCAGAACTGATAAGTGATGAACTACACAGAACACAGTAATCAAGTAATCAATAGAATAACTATTAAAGCGCGTTTACACATCGCACGAGTGGAAAGGCGATGCACGAGACGAGTGCAGTTCACAATTCATTTGATATTCGCCTCGCAACTCGTGTTCGCTGGCTTGGTACCGGTCTTTTCGCAGATCGAAGAGCGCGACTAGCGAGTACTTGCTTACCATTCACACATTTATTCAATTAATTTAGTATTCTAATAGACCAATTTACAGGCAATACTTTGCTAAAAAACACATAAATACTCGACGTAAGTACGTTTCGCCTGGACATCTTCAGGATATTGCCTCTACGAACGTTTGTCGGGTCACCATTTATCACAGAAAATAAACCTTTACGAATCTGCCACTTGTTCTTGGTAAACAGTGCTCGATTTTTACAGCAGAGGTTTAGCTCTAGCTCTAAAAGCAATTACTTATTATTAATTTTAAAACGAATTATAGATATATATTTTGTTATTTCTCATTTATAATAAAAGTATAACAATTGCCTTTATGTGGGTTCTCTCACATAAAAGATTTTTTGGTAATTAAAAAGTATACAAAACTCCATATGAAGGGGTCAATTCGTACTTCACAAATGCCATGCATGCTCCTATGACCTATTATTATACTTTTGGAAAGAGGATCAAAAGGAAAGTGGCATGGAAGTATCCTAGTTTACCGAAAAGATCTATCTCATTATACCCCTGGTATATAGCAAGCCGTGAGTTTATAACCACACTCAACAGATTGCGATTTGGGCATGATACTCGCACACCTTATAAGACTTACACAATAGACAAAAAGATTAAAATCAGTTCGTGTACCTAATATTTGCGAAATGATTAAATGGCTGACATGAGACATATTTTTCGTCGAGTGTCAAAAACAAATGTTCATTTTTCATAGAATAGTCAAATGAAATAAACGAAACTGTGAAGTGATACCCCCCGCCGCCACCGCCTACTTCTACTTAATAACAAGAAGTGTTACAGTGCATTTAAATACGTTAAAAATACAGTCCACAATTAAAATAACTTATATTAACTACACAGATATAATATATATAAGACTCGGCTTAAAGGTCTCGTTACCAGGCCATAAAATCTCCAAAAAAAAGAAAGATGTGTGTCAACTGTCAACGTCAAGTAACATTATTGTTGATAATTATTAATAATTGGTCTATCGCTGCATCATTTTATATTTTACGTCGACTATCTACCACCGTGACAATATTTTTCCAGTTATTTTGATAATTTTGACAAAAGATTTTTTGTGTCATAGCGATTAGAGACAAGGATATGTCTGAAAAAACTTTGCAAACAACAGATGACGAAAACCTTAAATCGTGTTGGGTTTGTTTTGCCACCGAACATGATGATAAACTGGCTGCTTGGGTTCAACCGTGCAAGTGCATTGGTACAACAAAATGGGTAAGAGAATTGCGCATGTTTTCCTTGGTTGTTGCAACTATAAATTCATAAGTGTTATAATAGTGGAGGGTAGGATACATACAATAATAATTAATCTTGTTCATCAAAATATTCTACAAATTTATTTTTGATATCTGCTACAGAACAAAAAAACGAATGAGTTTGCTTTAAATTATTTATAATTAATATCTTTATTATTGTCCAGTAAGGAACATGCTTATATTCCTTATAACAAAAGCATAGGAATAAAAAAGGACCTAGTTTTTACAGCTGTAGAAACCTCATTAAAGTAACTTTAGTAAATATAATTATTATTGTTAGATTATAAAGTTCTAGCTAAAGTGGAAGAGTGAAGCTCTTGTCTAGGATCATGAGTCTGAACATATAAATAAATGGAAATTTGTTGACTTTGAAGTTTACTTGAAAGTACAAAATTTTGCTTTTCACATAAATATATTATTTGTCACAAAAACCTGTTGGCAGATCGTTAACCTGATTACTTTGTAATCTGTGATAAACATTAAAAGATGTTCTTTGTTGCTAAAGTGCTCTTGCAGTGTTTTTATATGCACTGATATAAAGATTGTGTCATATTGATTTATTTGTGAGGATTTATTGAAAATATAAGCATTATAGAAAAATTTGTTCATTTTATTCAGAAGTATTTGAAAGCTGAAAAGCAAAAACTTATATTTTAAATTTGTTTTAAAAATCTGTTACGGAAGTTTGATTTAAATGTTGAATATTTTCTTAATTGTACCACCTAAATCCTACAAAATTAAAAGCAGGACTTTATATTTTTTCCTTGGTAAAAAAGATTATAATAATTTTCAGGTTCACCAAAGTTGCCTCCAGCGATGGGTGGATGAAAAACAGAGAGGCAATATCACTAGAAAAGTTCTCTGCCCACAATGCAAAGTGGAATATATTGTGGTATTTCCTTCCATGGGAGGATTTGTCATTTTGCTTGATGCTATAGAGGATATCACACATAGAATCAGTCCTTTCATTCTTGGAGGTGTGTTGCTAGGATCTATTTACTGGATTGCTATTACATATGGTGCAGTAACTGTTATGCAGGTAAGATTGTAATAACAATAACTTAACACAACTTAAGATATAAGAATTTCTAACAACTAACAAAAAGTTATATGTGACATCTGGTGGCCTTATATTCTATAGACAAAAAAATGTAGAAAAAAAAGAAATATTTGTGAACATCTATTTCAGTAAGATAGAAATTGTTGTACTTTATTGAACTTCAGAGATGAGCAAATTATAGTCTAGTAATGCTTGATATTGTTTTGTTACAACATCAATTTCTACATTTATTTCTTTAAGCAAGCAGTTCCATTGCAACATTTTATTGTGTAAAACAGGATTTCATTAATGTTGGCGTAAATAGATTTCTGTGTGCATTAAAATTAAATTGCCTATGATCATGGCTATACTGATGCATTATTGAGACTGATTACTTATTTCACATTCATATAGTCAGGTTACATTATATACACAAATATGTAAAGGTAAAATATGGAGGTAATCAACTCTCATATACTGATGAAAATATGTATAAAATTATTACTGTATATAATATAATATTCAAGTGAAGGTTTTTTAAGTATATTTGACCTTAAATTATGTTAAACAACACAGAAAAATATTAATTTAGCCTTATAATGATTCTTTAGTGGATGTATGGCTGCCCATCTTAATTTTAATAATTCTGCACCTGAAAGGTAAATCAGGATCTATTATTAAGACTTCACTGAGTTTATGCCTTTCTGTATATCTGTATGTCTGTCACCAGATTCAGTCTCTTTAATTATGAACTTAAATCAGATGATGGTTGTAGGAGCAGGCCCATTAACATAATTTATATGTTAAAGTATTCCCTACTATTACAGGAATGTTGGTTCAAAAAAATCAAAGTGAAGGATAATTAATTTTGCTGTTTTTATTCAATGTATAATTTGAGTAGTAATTGTGCTTAACACTCACAGTCAGAGCCAGTTTACAAACTAAGCTTAATAAATTATTTTTATTCTTTTAACACTAAGATTTAAACAAATACATATGCTAAAATAAACCCATAACTATGTTGCTAGAAATTCTGTTAGGCTTCAATCAACATCTAGCCTAGGGCTATTGGCTAATGTTCTCTGTCTGCTCTATTGTGATTACTAAAAACATGAGACTGGCTTGCACTTATTCCTTCACTTTAAATTGTATTCTGTGCTCCTGTTAGGGTTACTTATGCAATGTAGTCAACAGTAAATAGACGTCTTTCCTAATATAGATAGACAAAAGATTTAAAAATTTAGTTTTGGGTTATTGTAAATATAGAATTTCATAATAAAAAATAATAAATGGCGTGCAGATGACATTTTAATTAGCATATTTTGTAAAATACTCCGTCATAAATTAGTGTATAAAAGCAGTTTATTTGTAAATTCATTGTTTACCTGCCGTCCATTCAAAATCTATGAAGATCAGTTCCAGTCATACTCATCACATAAATGTAAGTCGGCTTTATAGAAGTTCTGTATGGTATGGCCCATAATAGTTTATCGTCTAGGACAAATGTAGGTTACTAAACCTTCGTGATTGATCACTTGTTACACAGATCTTTTTCATATATGTATGTTAAGTGAGATCATTAAACATGAGCAACGGTTTGTTATGTTACCGTTATTCTTTGTCGATAAATGAGTTTCTTGAACTTTACATTGGTATGTTTTCTTTGTGACATTTACTGCGAAGTTATACCCTAGAGAATGGCGGCGACGAAGAACGACGCAGTTTTGAGAGTTTCTTAAGGGTCTGCAATTTTAATGCCGTTTGGAGCAGAAACAACATTAACGAAACATACCATGTATTGCGAAGATAAACTTTTTTCTGTAATGCATTCATCTTTTTTTTTCTCCTCACATTGCGAGATGACGTAACCATCCTGCTAGTGTAAATATTGCTAAAAATGTAAATTGAATACTTGAAAGATTACCTTGATAAATATGTACTGGTGTATTAATAATAGTAAATAGTAACTATAAGCTGAAAAAGTAACGAAGGAAGGAAAGGGATCTTTCCTCCTAGAGAGCTTTCTTCAGAAGAATGGCTCTACTAAGCGCTTTGGTATTGGCCTGCTTCAGTTAGATTTTTCTTCCTATTTTTACTATATCACCATCCGCATAGCGTTTAGCGACATGTTCCATTGTGCTCGCGTAATGCAAACTAATAAATCGATAATCTAGTCTAAACTATACAATGATAAAAATTGTACAAAAGTATTTATGATATGAGTTAATCTACAATATTAAGTTTTAATAAATGTATTATTATATTACATCTTATAATTAATTCGTAATTATAATCGGAACCTTGTAGGAGAAATGTCAAACCAAAGGTTAAGGTTAGGAGCACATATCCTGACGACCTTCCGTTGTAAACGTTGCTATTATTGCTCTTTATTTTCAGGCAATTCATTTCTAAATTAAAATTTCGACATAGTTAAAAGTCTAATACTTGCGTAAACCGAAAAGACCTCTATGAGTAAGGTGTAAAACTCTAATTAAAATGTTTTAACATATTAGTCAAATTATTTACGAATTTAACGATTGGAACGGAAAATAAGTTGTTCGTTTGAAGCAAATTATCATTACTAGTACAAGCAGTTTTATTTTGTATAAGCATTTATGGTGAGCAGCTGTTTTCTTAAAAATATCGAAAGAAAAGCGACAGTTATTTGTAGATTTTATTACAATAAAATCTTATCTTTAAATAAATAATGTAAAAATTTATCAATATATTTGTTGATTATCATCATACTTGTTGTTACTAATTACATACATTATAATCCCATGCCCGCATTATATATAATACCTATAATTTCCAGGTTGTCGGGCACAGGGAGGGTCTAGAAATGATGGAGTCGGCTGATCCACTGGTACTCCTAGTCCTGTTGCCGACGATTCCTGTGACCCTCATCGGCGCCAAGATGTACAACTGGGAAGACTCTGTGCTTTTCTTCCTTAGAAAGTACTGTGCTAAGATACCGGCGCTATCCTATATATTACCATTTGGAAAGTAAGTAAATATTGATATGAAACATATCCAACATTGTTGTGTTAGTTAATAATTGCCATAGAAATGTTCATAGAAAAATTCTAAATCCAGAATGAGCCTGATTCAAGAACCTAGAGTGGTTCGTTCGTTATGAATACAAGAGCATTTTAAAAAGGTTTTCCGAATCTTATTAATTCTATTAGATATATTTTTCTTTTCATTATTATAAGAGTCAAAAATACTTTGCCACTTAGACTATGCTTTTCTTTTCAGTGTTGACGAAGAACGAGCAATTATCTCGGGACCGAATCCAAACAGTGGAATGCAAAACACAACTTCACATTTATCTCCCACAAGAATATTTTGTTCAGCACTGCTCGTACCCACAATTTCAACAATTATAGGCAAAATTTTCTTTCGTTCGATCAAAAATAACCTTCACAGAACGATTTTAGGCGGTCTAACATACATAACACTGAAAGGTGCACTTAAAATATACCACAAACAGATGTTATACATTCGCCATTCCAGTAGAAAAATCTTGGATTACACAGAGTCAAATTTAAAATTGTATAGAAGCATGAATCAAAGACATTCCGATTCGAATGCGAGGGACGATTCGGAACAAGTCGTTTGAAGAACTCTGAGATGGGCAACTGTCAAAGTGACATTCGATTATCGACATTGACTATTGTGTCGCTTCCTTGGAAGCGAAGTTGTCTGTTTTCTGTTAATAACGCCAATAATAGATTTTTTTTTCACACGTTTCGTGTCGTTTCCTGCTGTCGTTTTTGTAAGTAAACGAACACATTGAAATTGAAAAGTGTAGTTTGGCTTTGAAATTTAAGTAACTTTTAACCCTCTTTTATCATAAATCTGTCCGATTGCACTTTTTCAAAAAGTTTTTGGTTAATTTAAACTAAGTCTCACCTGTCTCTCAGAAAAAAAAAATATTTTATCGGAAATGTACGAAACAGTACTCAGTGCAACTAGACTGATTTTTTTTTATTTAATCGCGTAACTGACGCTATTTAACAAATTAGTAAGTTTTTAGGTAATTACGATTGTAAATATGTATATTGTTCGATCTTTCAATTAGATCTTATGTCGGCTTTGAAGTTGTCTAACGGGCGTGTGATATCCTTATAATATTTTATATATGATTACATATTTTTATAATTCAAGCTGTATCTATGAATACAAAAGCGCTTTTTTAAATATTAGAAATAAAATGAAGTAGGTATAAAAATAGTAATATTCACCGAGGTGGCCAAGGTGGAAGTAAAACTTCATGTATGATCAGACTACTTGAGTCTGACAAATCATAGAACTTAGTTTTAAATTACTCTATCTAGAAAAAAAAACCTAATAGCCCAAGCGACAAAACCCGCAACCACTCGACGGACGTTTCGTTTTTTTTTTAATTGTAGATTGGTCTATTAGGGTTTTGTACTATGTACTTCCGCAAAGTATCGCCTGATTCTATTAATTTTACTCAATCTAGGCTTAGCTCATTTATAATAAACGCTATGATAATATCCAAATTTAGCTTACCTACTTAACTGCTTTAAAAATGGCCTTGAGTATTTTTATATTAAATATTCCATAAACCGAAAATCATTGTTTTTTTTTTATAAATTATCTTGATGTTACCGAACCATTGTAGGTTCGATACCTGGCAAAAACATTGTACTGGATTAGAAGGACGGGAAAAATAACTATAAGCTTCGTTTAATGATGTAAATTAATTCAACTTGAGTATACTCTCGGTATTATATATTCAATATTTTTAGAAATCCATAGGATTTTTTTGAGTGTGTATTTTATTTAATTGTACAAAGTATGTTTTTTTTTTTGTTCAACAAATTCGTATCGTACATTTTAACATTTGTGTTCCACATCCATGACGTCTTACATTAAATGATATAAATACTAAAAATTAAATAATGTTTTTAAGTTGAAATAATAAACTTGGTGTTTTTTATTTTTATTGGAATGATTTGTACTATTACATTATATTTTCTTTATATTGTGTTATATTTCGTAATTACAATATTTTTAAATTGAGGATTAACAAATTAAAAAATATTAATCATACAAAATGTATAAATGTTATATTATTGTCTTAGTAACGTTACTTTCTATTGTTTTTTTTTAAAGTTAACATATTTTAATTTGCGGATGAGATGTATATAAACGATCTTATTTTGTAATTTTTTGTTATATAAAAATTTAATTAAAAAAATGTGGTTTTAATACTATCTTTAGATTGTAAAGTTGAACATATACTATATTGCTGTCAAATGTATAGCGAAAATGTTTATATCTGATACTAGCTGCCCACAGACTTCGTCCTCCAAAAAAATTTGTAACGTGGCAGTGTTTGTTCCTACCTTTTTTATATTTTTGCAAATAAATATCCTGAACAGAACCGTCAACCTGGTAATAATTGGTGTGAATTAAAAATAATTAAATAAAACACTTCAAAAACATTCAAAAGTAAGTAATTTTAATCATTAAATATAATTGTTAACAAAAAACAAAAAATTCTATTTTCATTGTAGTGCTTTGTGATAAACGATGTTTTTTGTTTGATTACCTGGTGCATAGACAAACAAATCTGATGGTTTTCCAAATTAATACCACAAACACTTAATGATTGCCCCTGGGACTTGTTTATGGTCGTAGTAAAAGCAAGCCGCACTGGAAACTGTAGTCGTTTAAACTCAAATAATCAGTCGGAACCATTGGGATGCGCGGTATGAGACCATCTTCTCCTTTATACCTTTCAATATAGTTGCTTCTATAACGTTGTTTAGTAGTTTTTTATCGTTAACCGTGGGCCGTTGCAATGGCGCGGTTGGTTGATATTTCGCAACATTATAATGACGATCAACTTTAATCAAGATTGTGTGGTGGGAATCAAAGAACTCAAACGATATTCTTGCTTAAATAAGTACTTTGGATGAGTTCATCACTGGCGTTGATCGTGGAATCACTGGCCTTGTTTGATGAAAATCTCCTGCTTATTGGTCGGGTCCGCGATCACTTTTTTTTAGTTTCGGAACGCGTCATTAAATCCTCGAACGACGAATTCTTGTCCAAGCACACACCATACTGTTTTGATAGATATGATTGAATTTGAACTTTGTATGTGCAAATTTACTTTTTGACGTTAGGAACACACACACCTACATTTCTTAAATAACAGTGAGTGCTTGTAATTAAATATGAACTTTATAAAATAGCAATAAAGCTTAAATTGATTCTACGTTTTAGTTAGAAAACGTTTGTATGTGAAAAAGAAAAGGGCTGTTTTTAGGGTATTCCCGGCAATAATTCGATTTTTTCGCCTAAGAATATCTTGGACTTAACAATTTAAAAAAAGAATTGGCCAAATGGTCCAGGCGTTGTTGAGTTATGCGCTTACCAACAATTTGCGATTCATTTTTATATTAAAGATTATTGAATTTGGTCGAACATGTGTTTCAACCCACATGGCGTTAAATACGGAGGTTCTGTGTTGCAATCCTGGCGAATAATCAATGTACTGGATTTATAGGCAAGGAAGGAATAAAATTGCCAATGGAACAAAGCCGAAAGGAATAACTGTGCTAGTTAATGTTCTTTCTACAACCTTACCTAAAGGTCATGTCATGGATGTGACGTCTCAACTACCTTACTATCCTGTACCTTTTATGAATGTCATATTTTGATCAAATGCCTATATTAAAAAATAGAACCACGTAGTTTCAATATATATAAAAAAATATAATTGAATCATAAATTAAAACTTAATCAGCTGATAGGCATCGCGAATTATTTATCAAAGGCGAAAATATCATTAGCCGTATAATGATAATCATGAGTATTATCTTATATATTGGTGATTGTGTTATCTTATCACTATTTATATGGTAAATAATCACACAGTGCACTGTTGCTTGCACCTTGTTCGTAATCAAATAGAAGTTTTGAACATTAGTGAAAACAATACACTGTTTTGTGTTTGTGTTAGCCATGGTTGATTAAGTGAGTAAGCTATATTTTTTATCGATCTCTATTTTTAGTCGACATTCAGTGCATGGTATTCATGTTTGGTTTTTAAATAATCTTTCATACTGACTCATTGTTTTTACTTTCACGTGAATATTGTTATAGGTTTTGCCTTAGTTTTAGGCGGACTGCGTGTTGACACATTTGTATTCTAAAAATGGCAAAGATAATTAAATCACTATTCAACACGTCAGAAAGACGTAAATCCCGGTTTGAGGACAAAGAGGAAGATGTTCCACCACCGGATCTTAGGAGGAAATTGTCTATTTCTAGATCGGGGCGAATGAAACAGGCTAATAAAAAGCGACAATCCTTGTCTTTGGATGTTTATGGGCAGGTAAGGAAAATCATTTAGCACATAGAATTCTGAGACCTGTAAAAAAAGAGTAGCATCATTGATATCACTTCATGTTTTTCACTTCTAGGAACATCAAGACCAGCAAAGTTGACCAAAAGTAGACCAAAAGTCTGAAACGAAAAGGCGACATAGTAACGAGTTATCACCCGAAGAAGAAATAGATAGCGCATTTGAGATTATCGATAGGACGTTGTGATGATGAGCTGTGATTAATTAGTGTGTAAAAACCCACACTTTGTTACATTTTTCTAAAAAAAAATGTGGATATTTTATCGAAAGCTTTTAATGTATGCAGGATGAAATAACCTAAGTAAAAATATTCAATTTAAATTTCGTATTTTACCGACTAAATTGGAGGCATAAGAAATATAGCATCACTATTTTGAAATAAATTTCAAGAGTAGAGAGTTCTTTAATATTTAAGTTTTATATTTTTATATTAAAGCTATGAATAGGTTTAGATTTAGTTAACTAATTTAAGTTTTTTAATTTTCCATAATTATTTGGATATTGCGATATCACAGTACACAGATAAATTTAATTCTACCAGCCGACCTCTGCGTGGAAAGTTTCAGTTTCAGGTTTCTTGCCATCTTTTGCTCTCTATTCTGTGCCACTTACAATCGGTTGTGACAAGTGCTTCTGCACTCTGTCCATCCAGCAGATATTTTTTATCCCTCGATGATACATAATCGTATATTGACGTTGTCAAGACCGTATATATCTTAAATTATGTAAGAAGTCATGACACTTTCGTGATTCGGTTTAAGATCTACGTGTCTTCGTATTGTGATCAGTAGTATAGATAAAGATAACTCAAGATATGTAATACTAGACATTAGTTTATAAGTGGTCTTATGTATTTAGATTATTTTATTATGAATGTTTTGTAAAAATGTACCCATTCCCAATTATTGTTCCATTGTTATCAATTTAGGAAAATATGCTTTATATTTTCCTAAATGATATGCGCTCCCTCATACAAATAAGTACGTGTCGAATGAAAACTTAATAACCAATTGAATTAGACCGATTTTAAATTTAAGCGTTGTTTGTATTTTTTAAATATAAGACTGAACATATTTGTTTGTTTCGTTTCCACCATATCGAGATGTTAATCAAAGACTACTCAAGCCTGACTATACTACAATTCGGTAAAGTGAAATAATACTTTGTGCTCATCAAGTGTCCATGAAAAAATACTACATTGCTTAACATATACATGCATTTTAAATCCTGGATAGTATTGTCATCTTTTGTATGAAAAAGATATTCTACCCTCTCTCTTAATTGCAATAGGTTATTTACTGCCTGAGTAATCATAACTAATACATAACTTTTTATGACATCAGTTTATGTCATAAAAAGTTAGGATTATTACCATTTTTACCTTTCACCTAACAATCGATTGTTAATTTGTGAAGAAAAATGTATCGAACCACAGCAACGAGCAGCCTCAGGCTTCAAAGCATGTTTAGATACTGCTAATTAATAATTGTAATATTATCAATTACAAAATAATAATTGTTCCAATAAATGCAGACTATTTAACCTCCTTAAAGTGCAGACATGATAAAGATATATTATCAATGCTTTTAATGTACCGCTGATTAATTTCTTCGTGCATATGCCGATATTAAAAGTAGCGACGCGAATCCAAACGAAGACCTGAGAAGTTGATTTGCGAATCGCTCAAATATCATGTCGTTTCTGTCTCAGGCGAGAAAATAAAAACAAGAATCATTTAAAAGCAACGGTCATTTATTATATTATTTTTTGTTTACTTAGCAGTCTTATTTAAGGAAAACAATAATTCCAAGATGCCCAAATTTAGCTTTTAGAAATTTTGAGTTAAAAATTGGATTATCCGACACCATCAGATGCCTTAGGTTTTACTATTATTACAATAATTTAAACTTTCATTTTCTTCTTCTTCGGCTTAATCTGCAAGGGTCCAGCTATTTTGAACACCGTGCTGAAAGAAATGAAAAAAATAAATATTGTAGTAGATGTATTGTCTAGTGAGTTCCTGGTTGTCTCTAAAAAACTGCTATAAAATAAAATAAAATAAAACTTACTGGCATGTAGTGCATATGGGGCTGAATTTGCAGAACACTGGAAAATAACCAATATTATTAATTGAACTGCCAGCTATACGCAAATTAAGCAAAAATATACTTTACCATACGTATTTTAATAACGTTTTTATGCCCAAATAATTCATCTCATATTTGTAAATTATGATTTAAATTGAGTGACTAATACTTCACATTCATATTAATTTAAGTCCTTATAATTTACCGCTTAAGCATACGGAGCACACGTATCCTATAGTAAGTAGTTCCCGGTGACAGAAACAAGCGGCGCGGTAATCAACACGGCCACGGCCAGGAAGTACTAACTGTTTCCTTTCGGATCCTTCTGGAAGGAACACCCACTGAAAAGAATTGATTATCTATTATCTTTTAACGTTTCGTAACAGAAAAACAATGAAATGAAACTTTGGTGTACGTACTATTTCAATGGCGTTTATAAATTTAAATAGTTTTTAATTAAATAGTTTTCATTTATTACTTCGGGACTAACAAAATAATAGCATTCTTAATGAAAAACATTGCCATCTAGTATCAGTTTTGGATACTTTAACAATAATTGTGTAAAGCGACATCAAGCGGCGCATTCTGTAACTCTTGCATATTATGAAGTTCAATTTCAGGAACAAATAATTGTTTGTATTTCCTGGAAATACCCTATTTTGAATACAGAGGATGTTTTTATGAAGTTTGAATTTGTTAATCTTAATTTTACAAAACCGAAATCACAAATGTAATTTTTGTATTGAATTGTTCCTGTAATGTTTGTGAACCTGCTTCAAAACCAAAAAATCTTACCAATAAGTATTGTAGCAATCCTTCTAAAGACGGCACTTTGAGATATAATCCACCTGTGATATCACAACCCTGCTGCAGTAAACTTAAATGTTTGTCCAACGAACAAACATCTATTAATACTTGCTGCTTCTGAAATGTTAAATATATTATATTATTCAGTTGTTCATAAACATTGTGTTGTATCTCATGAGAATAACATAAAATTTGTTTCATTTAAGACAACATTAAATTACAAAACCATATAAAATATTTTATATAGCTAGCAAGCTATACAAAATGTAGCAACACTACCTCTTCAGGACAACTACTTTTCAAACAAAAGGACCTTATAGTACATATATAAATAAAACAAAACAAACAAAATACCTGTGCAGTAAAGAAAACATTCATATAATTGATATATTGAGCAGCAGTGTCTGAGCTGCCTGTCACAATAAGAATTCTACTGCTTATTTTTAATGCTGGAGACACCTCTCGACGTATCTGTTAACAAAATAAACTGTGGTAAAATTTAATAGAAATATTTGAGAAAGTCAGTTCTGCTTTAAACTGGAACAGCATAAAATTTTCTGAACAATTCATAATCATGTTGGTTTCTAGGCTCACTTCCATACAATGACACAAAAAAAATGTCTTCTGAAGGAAAGTTTGACATTATATGACATTATTTTATAAAAAAATATAGAGGTGTACTTGCTTTGGAAATGAAACATAGTCCCATGGCAAGTGCTCCTGCTAGCAGAGACTCCCCTGGCTTCTCTTCTTGTGGTTGACTTTTAATTAAATTTACTAATCTACAATATAAAAATTTTCATTATATTAAATGGTAATTATGTACCTGACCTACTTTTACATTATTGATGTATCTTCTTAAATAACTTAGTAATTAAATATAGTATTTTAAGTTAGCTTTGGTGTACTTTTCTCTGATATTGTCTTATAACAACAAATTAACAAATAGAGACAAAATTTTCCTCAAATTTTCATTATGAAAACATAGAATGTAGGATTGAATGTATGTTTAAAAATGCTTTGTTTATTTTGCTGTTATGTTATATATACCTACCTCATTTTAATAGTCTTTTCAACAAGTGTAAATAACTCATACTGTCCATCAATTTGTCTTACATCTAATGGTTTGCCTGGTGATGGGTACAAATATTCACTGAAAACATTGAGTATCATATTATAGTGATTTATAAATATTACTGTTTATATATCATACTAGCTGATCCGACAAACATTGTTTTGCCATACATGTGATTTCAATTTTCAATTAATTATTTGAATATTATTTAAAATTTGACAATGTGATGGTAGCACTGTCTGTCGGATCCAATGTAAAACATTCCAAAATCAACAACGACTAATAAATTAAAAATTAATTAAAAACACATTGTCAAACAGCAGACAAAATTGTGAATCTAAACCATTCCCAGATCCCCTTGAACACACACAAAAAATTTCATCAAAATCAGTCCAGTTGTTTGAGAGAAGTTCAGAGACATACTCACTCACAGAAGAATTATATATATATATCATATAATAGAGTGCAAATTACCTTTTATGGAAATGACAACCAATTACTGCCAGTTCATTTCTTGATTTTTGCATTAAATGTGAATTGGCAAATGCAATTACCGCGTCCAAACAACCAGTTAGTACTTTGGGATCCTCAGTTATATACCTTTGATTTGGGTTTGTGTCAACTATAATTACTAATGTGCTACTATCCGATGGAACTAAAAAATATAGAATAGTAGTTTTAGTAAATAGAATATTCAACCAAATTAAACAGTTAGGTTATTCACCATCATCATCTGCCATGGTATTAACTTTCAATACAGTTTGAATAAGAAACTGTATAAAATCCTGAATAAGGATATTTATATCCGTAAATCAGGTTCTACTAACTAAGCTTATTTTATATTTTGTAAATATAAACAAAGTACAAATTTTACGTTAAACAAGCTTATTTGACATTACTAACAACTGACAATAGTTACTGACAGCTGTCTACTGGTCTGTCAGTACTGTCAGAATGCATTTATCACTTGTAATTTGACATTGATACTTATTTAAAAAATATTCTTTATTACCTATGGCCTAAGAATTAACGAATTTTTATTGAATAACTAGCGGCCCGCCCCGGCTTCGCACGGGTGCAATGCTGATACTAAACACACTACAGAAAAATAAACACGTTGTCGTAAAAAGCAAATGACAAAAAAAAGTTTCTGTGGGTTATCCATAAGAGATAGACATATACCATCACGGACTTTTCTGTAAACCTTTTCAATGTGTACAATACTTAGTACATTATTTTATAAAACTCGTAGGGTTTAGCCTGCGTTTGCAATGAAAGCGGAAAAAATGTAATTATTTACGACATCACATTAGAAACCTCAAAAATACAACAGTACTTCTCTACTATTTAATGTATGTTATTATACATATCAACTTTCCTCTTGAATTCTTCCACTCTATCTATTAAAAAAAACCGCATAAAAATCCGTTACTTAGTTTCAAAGATTTAAGCATACAAAGGGACAGAGGAAGCTACTTTGTTTTATATTATGTAGTGATGCCTTTGTATATGTTTAATACCTCTGATGTATATTTCTGCGAAATTTGCTTTATTTTTCGTAAAACATTGTGAAAGAACAACCACTTGAAACAGTCATTATAATATTCGCGCAAAAAAACACTGCTTCTGCAATGGCGGCGCCATATGATCTGCGTGATGTCACAGGCAAGTAAACTAGTACACCAAAGTGTAATTGAGGATAATGATAGTGACTTTATAATATTTTTCTCTCAATTTACTGAAAAAAAAACAGTATATAGTGCCACAATGTACAATGTATCCTAAGAGACTCAATACTTAAGTATTTACAGTCTGGCTCAAAGATACCCAAGCAGCATTTTAACTTACACAAATGTTTTATTTTGAAAATCTTGATGTTACGTACATCAAGAGCGATTTTCATTTGAATATATTAGATTTTTTTATTTGAATAGTAATTTAGAAATAGGCAAAAAATTATTTTTGTCAAACAATATATCTATAGTACATACACACAATATGATCTAGGGAGTTGGGATATTTCAATTAAACCTAAATAACTAAAATTCTATTACCTTTTTAATAATAACTTTTAGATAAAGTGCAATTTAAAAAAAACTTAAGAAGAAGAGGCAAAACTCAGACAAAATTTCAATCTTAACTTTATTTTTGAAAAATCAAAACCTAAAGAGAACATTTTTTTTATAAAAATTGTAAGTACATGGATTTCGTTAGTCGTTGTGGTTCTGAAACATATAATATATGTATACGTAGATAATAATTAATCGCAGAAAGCATCGAATCAGAAATCACGATGCCCTATGCGACGTACATTAGATAATGTTTTCCTAAGGTAGTTGCAAAACCGAAAAAAAAATATTTTTAATTAATTTAAGATCTCCATAAGATGACACATGTCATAACATCCTTAAGGCATATTTGTCAAAAGGGAATTCCTGGCATTCTTGCCCACGACTTTGTCATATTAAGGTATTTTACATTAGGTAGGGGTGTAAAGATTTTATTTTACTGTTACGTTAACGTTAATTGTTGATAGTCAACGGTATTAACCATTAACATATTTGGTTTAGTTACTGTTCGATTTCTGGTAGAACAATAGCTGGTGGAGGACACTGAAAGTTTCTTGAACTTTTACGGATCTGGTGGGTAATGTCCACTTACCATTATCATTATGAACTAGGTGGATTTTACATAATTAAAATGCTATTTTTTTTTGATAAAACAGAAAATATAAAGTGTTCTTATTTTAATTGCTCCTAATATCTGACTAATTATATAAATACATTAACACGCTATCGTTTTAGAAACTTTATCAAGTAAATTATAAATAATGTCATTATTTACTAATGGCTGTGAAACAGTTAACTGTTTCCGCTTTGCACAGCTGTTTTTTTTAATTATGTAGACATTTAATTAATCAACTTTCTATAGAACCACCTAATTCTCGATAAACCCTTTGATTTTAAAGTAAGTAACATCTCAGTTATCGATTATTTTATTACAGTGTTTTATATCGTATGGATTTACGTAATGTTCTACATGTTTTAAGGAATGCGACTAAATATTTAATAGCTTTAAATATTTTGGAATTAATATACATCAAAACGCCTGATCAAAAATGCACACAACAAAATAACATTTCTGTTGATGGTGCACGACTGCAATGCTCATGGATGACGATGCCTTTTTAATCACTGTACTTTTAGAAGTTAATCTTAAACTATCCTTTTCGCAATACATAATACTTATTTTAGTCATACTTAAGCTATAAGTGGTAACCCTGTGTGTCTATTTAGCCCAGTGGCACCAAATCCATCACTCTAGACATTGTTTAAGTGGACTTCAACTTGTAACGATAAAATCTTACTCGTGCCCATGTGATTCTGCTTTTTATTGTTTAGGACTAGTCAACATGTGAGATGCATCAATTTTATTAGATTATGTGATATTGTTTTGTATGTAAATGCTGTTACATTTTATATTATAAAACTCTTCTATGTACGTTTGTATAGTGAAAATGTTAGCGACTTTATCGATCATGTGTGTTTAAAGTTGTATTATTATTTGATTAGTTTTACTATATAGTTATCTGTTTTAAAAGCCTTAAGAGATTCATTAAAAATGGTACATATAGTAAGTAATGGTACATAAGCGGCGATATGTATGAGCCTGGTCTTTATTTTATACCGGCTTCTATGCATTACAGCTTTATTAATAATTTAGTTATTATATATTGTTAGTATTTCACATTCATCCCTATAATAAAATAATAATTTATATGTAACGATGAGTTACTTTGATGTTCCAAAAACATGTTTTATATCTTGTTAATAGCTAAAGTGTATGCAAATATCTTAAGGTCGATTCCCGACGATATATTTAAGATTATAAGAAGCGAGATCATACATTTTCTATTACAATTCCAGCTAACGTTAAAGTGGTTTCGAGCGGCGTTTTTGTGTCATAGAATTTCATGTTTAATTCATTCATTCACTAATGATGTTTCGCTTTAATTACAATAAAATAAACATCCACAGCACCTTGTTACGATGTCATTACTGTGATTTACAATCCCCTGATAGCGCTCGTAAGACGGGAGCTTATTATTGCTATTCAATTGTTTTATCGATGTTGAAACCAGGACAGGTGGGTGACAATGCTGTTTGTCCTACGTTCGATTTTAGATATATATTTTCGGAAACTTAACATAGAAATGAACACACAAATTTTTCAAATAATAATATATAGATAATAATTATATTTTTATTTTTCACATTAAACAGCCGATACCACAAAAATATATAATTAAATGGGATAGAAATTGAAGATTTTTCTGCCGACAATATTTTTCCAGACAACACAGATGTTTGACAAAAAATAAAATGCACAGAAATATTAGATGCAGTCATAAAATTCTAGCAATATATTACATTTATCACCTTGTACATTACATGTGTACAATGTTGAAAACCATATAAAATTTAAAAATACTCAAGTAACATTATTTTTATCCTACTGACAAATGCCACATGGTCACACTGAACTCGCGATACGAATCCTAAGATACAAAGTTATGTCATATGTCAAAATACATGTTAACAGTACGAAATGAGATGAAACGAACAGATAAACGAGTAATGTAATGAAGGATGTGACAGCGAGTTACCTGTCTTTTCCATACAAACATTTAATGATAGGTACACTTTGAATGCGTTGGTGGTCTGTATACGATGTCTTGATTAAATAGATTACCTACTCTAGAAACTATTTAAATTAGTTACTCGTTTGCCTAAAATAATTAATATATCTCGTATATATTTTCTAACCACTAGTCTGAATTATTAATTTAAGTCTGGTTGTTCTTTGAAGAAGAATTTAGGTATTAACAATAATAAGTAAAATTCTCATTAGCCGTCTTTAGAATTTATATTATAAGTGTCCATTTAAGAAGTATTTTTAATTTAAGTTGTTAAAACCTCATTCATGATAAGTATAGGTAATTGAAAATAATTAACACTTCGCAAACATATCCGATTATTTAACTCCAGTAATTGAAATAAGATTTTACGAGAACATTGGTACGTCCAACGTGCCGCTGTACGGCGACGCCGCATTAGCGCTACTCGAAATTCGAAATTGGAATAAGAAAAAAGGCGGGAACGAAATAATTATGCACGTTCCGTTTCGTAATGGGCGTCGTGCTACCGTTTCGCTTTAATAGCTTGCTTCCATAGAATACTAATGTAGTTTACAGACAAGATTTTTTCAATGATAACGAGACGAGTTGATGTTCTAATAGTGAAATAAGATTGTTTTTTTTATAAATTGTCATGGTAAGCAATAATTTAAGCTCGTATTATTATTTATATAATTGATACTATAGTGTAGTTCCACTACTGTTTTCTCTATGCACACAACTATCATTTTCAACATTAAGATTGACTCCTTTTTTCGCCGTGTCTATAACCATCATAATATAGTCTATGGGAGTTATTCTCAGAATTTAATTACGAACGGGGCCAGATTAGTTGGGCGCGTTCCGTATTGTTAATAACTGCAATAATGGATGACTGCGCGTTTATTGCGAGTATTTTATTTATTGTCGTTATCGTATTTATATTACTTTGACATTGTATATATTAAAGATTTGTTCCTATTGTATTTAAATGACATAATTCCACTCAATTATGTTATAGTAAATAAACTTTTTTATACTTAGATGATCATGGTCAACAATGTCAAATTATGTATGCTATTTATAATATAAAGGCCACGTGTAAAAATGCCTTTTTGGGCATTATTCATTATAAGAATCCGAGGATATATTTGTGCTAAAATCGATAAAAATGTACTAATGGCACAATTTTCATTTCACATTTCATCCAAATTAGTTAACGTTTCACGACTTAACTGTGGTTAACAGACCGACAGACGCTTCCGCATTTATTATACCGTTGACTCATGACAATTTCGTGTTTTCGTTAAACAGAGGTTCGATTTCAATAAATGATTTATTAATTCAATAACGAGCTCCCAAAAACAAATTGTCTAAGCGATAACACCTAAAACAAAACCAAACGATTCAGCCTTAATAAGAATCGGACCCGAGATGAACACAAAAGAAAAGATAACAACATTGTTTTTTATCATGTCAATATCACGCGGCCAAATTTTCTATATTGGAATGCCACGAATCGCCAATAAGAAGCGGGCAAGAATTGATTTATTGTCCAATTAGCGTCGGTCAGGTGTGCCAACTGCCAAGATAGCATCAGGCTGGCCAACCTAACTCCGTAGCTATTTCTTTTGGCGCTTTCCGTTTAAATGGCATATTGGAATCAAAAAAGAACGTTTACACGCTGCCAGCTTGCTCGGAAGCCCGATTTAAAATTCTGAACGTTGGCCAGCATGAATTTAAGTGGAAATCAATTTTGAATTAATTGTGCCCTGTTTTTGTGTTTTAAGAACTTTAATTTGAAAGAAATTGCTGCCTTCTTGAATTGATTATTAGGCAATATTGGTTTTTCGTCAAAACCGGACATTTTTTTACACCTACTATAAACACTTATACGATTTTCCTAAGAGGTAGAATGGAATTAAAAAAAAACTAAGACTGACTGACATTTTAGAATCGAACAAAGTAGAGCAATATAAAAAACGTAGATTACCTATATTTGCAGGAATTAAAATGAGTAGATAGAGATTATTTTACTTAGTTTTTATTGACTTACCCACTAAACACAGGGATTAATACTTCGACAATATGAAAACAGATATTGCTCACCCCCTATAAATTAAAGACGGTGTCATAATGTGGTGTCGAGATTTCATTTATCGTTAATGGCTGTCTGTCCCATATCGCATTACTCAAATGGATTAGCAAATTAACACCCGTTTGCCAAACAATATAATTAGAAACGAGACACAAACAGTATGTAAAAGCAGATAGGCAGACGAATCGTTAGATTTTAATTCATATCCGTATTTCCAGCCACAGCAGATAATCTTTTGATCCTGTATATATGCACAAGAAAACAACAACAGGCGTAAAAAAACAGTAATAACACTAAATTGATTAAACAAAACAAATCACAGATTTGTAATAGTCAATATAATCAACATTACCCTATCTTTATAACCTGCAAAATATATCACAGGGAGCAAACAAGCGTAAAACTAATTTAGCAATTTAAATAGAGAAATAAAACGAAATTGTTGGCGCGCATATTTTACTCCAACATGTTAGAAAAAGATAGAACACGTTTCCTTTTCCAGTCCCCGCAATAAATGCACGGGAAAGAAAGAGAGGCTATAATAGCCGGAAATTAGTACTCGTCTATCTTTCATTTTACACCCCAAATTTTCTTATTCCAATTTCCTTTGCTACGAACGTCCTCCAATTTGCGGAACCTCACTTCTCTGTACTAACATGGTGAAATGAAGTTTACTGTTCTAGTAATAGAACTCAAAATAGTTATCGGTTCTGTGGTTATGTGTGTTACGCGTTCGGATACACTGAGCAGCACTCTGTCATTTGAAATGAGTCATTTTCTGATAAGAATGCCCTATTGGGTGAGACGTGTGCGATTCGCTCCGGGTTCCCGATAATAACATTTCCTAACGTAGATAGCGAATAAGTGTTGGTTTTTGCTGGAGTTTTAATAAAGCGTGGAGGGCGAGTGGACGAGATATGAAAATAAGTGTATGGAAATTTGAATTTATACAGCACCTACATTATGCGGAGGGTGCGGGATTATCATAGTGTGAAGATGATTGCTGAATAAATAACTGTTTTATCTGTGGGTGTAATACGATTATGAACAGTAAATTCGTTTTGTAAAGTAGCTAGAACATTTATTTGTTTAATTTAAATTGGTTTTTGTCTTAATTAACGTAACAATTTTTCACAGTTTGGTCAATGTTTAAGAGACAGTGACTAACAAATGTGAAACGGTGTTGAGACTAGTATTTCATAGTTCAATAGGTCAACCAAACAAATTATATTTGTATTAAATATAAGTATTATTTTACGCTGTGAGTAATTTTTATGAAAAGTCTTGTTGAGATAAGGGCTTTCTTATATCTTCATATACCTAGTAGAAAACTACGTTCAAAGTGGACCAAATTTGCACGCATTATGGCAATATGCACATGTTTGAGCAGTATCCCACGATTTATCAAATTTCGAATGATAAATATTTTTTAGAATTCTAATGAGGCAAGACGGCCGAAATCGACTTAACAATTTAATCGACTGAAAGAAATCGATTCCATCACTATCGATGTTCCCACGCGCAGTAAAACGCACTTTTTGTGATTATCACCTGCGCTTGACCACAGAGTAAATTCGTCTGACAGTTTTGACGGTTGACATGTACAAAATATAGATTGTAAATCTTAAAGAATTTTAGTTGTTATTCAGGTTGAAAATGAATGTAATTAAAAAGTTTGGTTTATCATTTTGGGTTTTATAGCATGGCGGAAATAATAACAGAGTTAATAAAAAGAGTGCGTGACTCAGTTCTTACTGCTACATTTAAGGTTTCTCTTTTATTAGATTATGTCTTATTTCTTTTTTGATATTTAAAAATACTTAAAGGAAACAATGGAAATATACCACGATACTCTTCATAATTTTTCTACAAAATTATATTACAACAAGGCGTCAACTTCCAATTTCACGCATATCTATCATAAAAAAGACCATAAATAATATCGTTCGAACAAAACAAATTTTTGTCTCCTAAAAACTTGTCTATGCCTTCACTACAAGTGGATTCATTCATAATCATTCAAAGGAGCCATTCATTCATAAAATGCAAAAAATGACCACTGAGGGAGTTACCCATGAAATCCTTTGTGATAACTTAATCTTTATGGAGTTCATTTATTCCGTGGGATTTTTGAATGTGATGATGAATTTTATTTATTATTAATGGCCTTATACCTTCATACGTACCTGGTGTCAATAGGCAACTTTTACATCTTAAGTATCGTTATAACTTTGAAAGTTTATCTTTTATACAAAGCGTAAAAAAATTATAGCATGAATCGAACTTTTATAGCGCACAAGTGAATGGGCAGAGACAAACCGCACTCTCTATTACATAACTCGTACTTTGTTGGACGCGTACGTTTGAGATTGATGACGACTGCATTCGGACCAAGACTGAAAGTTTTCACAGTCTACTATAGCTGTTCTGTAAATTATACTTAAGCTATTGCGAGTACCCACATTAAATGCATTATTAATATCATGTATAGCATCATTTCGGATGCTCAATAATTTTAATTATAATTATCGTTGTATCATAATAAAATGTTGTTCCTGGTACCGACCGATAGTTCCTGGAACTGGCGATTGATCAAACATAGTAAAATACAAGAGGATATCGTAAAAAATAAAAGCCAAACTGATTTAATTACTGCTTTAAAAACCTTGAGTAAGACATTTAAAACGTATTTAAATTCTGAGCTTTAAAATAAAATTACAAAGGTAAAATTGTGTTTACAATCAAAGTAATTAACAGAAAACATTATATCCGTGATTTATAGTGAAATTGATATATATTAATTGCGAGTCCTTCGACGCTAATAAACGATTAATTTTTGTGACAAAATGATTAAAAAATTTATTTTAACCAAGTTTTATTGGAAATCCGGTTTGATATCGTTGGAAAGGTATATCTTATTGATTCGAATAGTATGTCTGAGGAAAGTACGGTTATAGATATTTTTATTTCTCAAAAAAGATTACACAAATCACATATACCAGTTATAACACATAAGTTTTATTCTAGAATAACGCTCCGCGATTGCAGGTACTCGTGCATAGGATATATTATGTGAAATAATATAATGTAATAAGCATTATGATTGGTGTAATTATTCAAGGATGCAAAGGGAACAAAAGTTTCTAGCGTATAGCGTTGGGCAATAGAAAAAAACTTCATTATAAACGATTAACATAATATCACACTAGGACAAATATTGTAAAGCTTAATGCGGGTGAAACCAGGGTGAGCAGCTAGTGATAAGACCTTAATAAACGATGACCTATAATGTGTTAATTGAAAGTTGTTACGAACAAGCTTTTTAAAGGAACAGGAATTCACCATTCATTACAATTCTTAATGAAAATATTTTTATTAATTATCAGTTTTAATTTTAAGAAGAATTTCTTCGTTACTGCAATTCATCCTTATGATTTTTGCTCGCTATAAGTGTCTGGAATATTTAGGTGCGTTTGGTTTGTGGAAAAAAAGTGTTTTTCATTGTTTTATTGGTTTATCGGCAACATAAATATGTGTGTAACCTGTGAAAATTAAACTATCTCACTATCATGGTCCCATGTATCGTGAGATACAGCCGGACAACGAAGTCCAGCAATTCATTTCCAACATTTAATTCCAGCCAGCAGAATATACATTACTCGTATATAATGTATACTTAAACTGAAACTAAACAAGATGATAAGTAATACAATTTTACAAGCAAATGATTATGGGAACCCCGCGAGGATGTCGTTAATTGATGGAAGGCTTCCTAAAATTAAACCTGCTGTGATATTCTTCGCCATTCATTCATAGTTACGCGAGTGTTCTTCTACTAGTTTGATACTATCACTTGTTTTAAATAAATTATACTTTCTCTTTGTAAAAGTACACGTTCTAAAAAACCAGGTTAAAAGCACCGTTTCCAAATTGTGCTTCGTTTTCCTACGAATGTATAATAGAGAAATTTTTGTTGCCTATGTATACTTATTAGATGAACGTAATCAAATGAAACACTTTTTGTATACCTTATTGGGGACTATTGAAAATAGGCTCAAATAATTGAAAAGTAAACTATATCAACTATCAAAATCAACCAATCGCACTATAATAAATTTCGCAACCTTGCAAATATTTATAGCGTGTAAAATAAACTTTACTTAGAAACCAACAAAAACCACTCGTGGCTGCGTGTTATTTTGAATTATTGCCTATTGATACATTGTCGTTATAATAATAAATAGGTTGGCTATGAAATTCAATTGGGTAGATGTCAATTTAATAATGAAACATAAGAATTTTTATGCAGTATTAATTCATATTTCTCAATACATTTATAAGTTTTCCAGTGATATTGTATATTTATAGTATTGGCGTGTATTCTTTGTAATTATATATCGGTAGAGGTTCATTGCTTACGACTTGCCTATTACTGCTGAAAAGGCTGGTGAAGATAGTGATGTGGTTGCAATTTCGTAGCATTTCGTTAATACCTTAGCGAATAAAATGTTATTAACAGTTTCTCGACCGCTATTTTGACAGCGTGAAATAATTACTATATTAATTTTTAATATTTCGACCTTCATCGATTTATATTGATCTTTCAGTTTCCCAAAAGTGGCTTTCCGTTCCGTAGTCAAACCAGGTATCAAAATAAATTTCACTTAAGGCCAATAAAAAGATAGACCCTTTGTCTGCACATCAGTGTGTCAACATCTTATCTGAGAAGATGTAATCTGGCCTTTGTTTGTAAATGTTCTGCAAACAATTGCTTTTATAGCAGTAATAAGGTGAGGGAAAGCGAATCAAATTTCTTTACTTATATCCATTACTTTATTTAGACGTAAGGTAATATAACGTTTAACTATGTAGTTACTAAATATATAGTTAATCCGTAAAAAAATCCATATTAATAATAGATTAAACAATGGTATATATGTTTTATACCTTAACCGTGAGAAGCCTGTAGAGGAAAGCTTCTGAATAAACTCGAACATTTTTGAGACAGATAGGTTTCTTAATTCCCTAAAAAATGAGCTCAACTAATTGTGCATAACTTTACATTAAAAAAATACATCCGTTTGCCAAATTTCCATGTGAACCTCGCGATTTGCGACATTTTTTTTGAGCCGTATGCAAAGAAGCACATTTGCATTTTCAAAAAGTCCCTAATTTGGTTGCGCATCCTATCTCCATCGTTAAAACGCACGCACGGTAGCGATGCAAAACAATAAATAAATAACAAGAATAATAAATATAATTAAAAACGACAAAAAGCATTCGTCCCCAAGACGTGATACAAACGGGTACGACTCTATAACAAACACAAGAAAATTTCAAGTCAATATAAACCTTAATTCCGTGTAATAAAAGTCAAAATGTCATTAATAATTGGCGTAATATTTTGTCACCAACGCATCACTACCAAAAAGCTCCTCATTAAACCTTTTTGTTCGATCTTTCTCTAAGGTTGAATTTCCTGTGCCAAGTTTTTTCAAATTTAAAAATGGAATTTAAACGAGATGACGATTCTTTATTGCGTCCATGGAGGATGGTTCGAATTTTACTTAGTCCCTTTATTAATTTGAGTTGATAAAGATGAAAATTGCATGACGGGCAACAAATTCGACAGATTCCTAGTCTGACCTTTAAGTTCCTAATAGGGTGATGGGACAGTGGGACTTTGGTATATTTGGTGTTGCCGCATTCAAAATTTATTGGAGCAATTAGTAGAAACTTCTTGAAGGGGTTTATCGGTCATTCCGATCAGTTCTATTTGGGAGGTAACGATTGAATTTCATGGAACTCTTGAATTTTCGGAAGCGACGAATAAGTTAATTGGGTAAAATTATTCGAATTTGAAGCGTATAACAGTAAAGGCCGAACATTAATTTGAGTTTCGTCATTAATGCGGAATCTTATAAGTTAACAATAATGACAAAAATCATTAAGTAAATTTATGGTTATAATGAGCGTTTAAGAGCCATAATAATATGCTTGAGATGAGGTCGGTATGTCTGTTTCGCCATTGGGCACAATACAAATTAAGTTTAATTGTGATGGAATTTATCTCGAGAAATGCCTCGTTTCAAGGCAGACACGACAAAATTCACGAATTTTAATTTGGCCGTGCAATTTTAAGTGATACTTTTTCTTGATTTTGATTTAATGCTATGGTTAAAATTAATGTTTTGGTTTGTGTTGAAATGTTCTACTTATACCTATGTAGGCTTTTTCAACCATTCATTGAAATTAGATCACTTTTCCAATACATAGAAGTAGGTGGTTTATTGTTATTATCATTTAGTAGTCACATATTTTGATTACATTACATCGATGTAAGTACCTCGATATTTTTTTGAAAAAAAAATACTCATCTTAAGTCCAATAATTATTATATTAATATGTGCCTCATTATAATAGTAGTTAGCTGCGTTATATATAAATAGATTCATACTTAAATCACAATTTCACATTGCATTAAATAATACCTCAAAAACCAGTTTCTACTTTACGGTAACATGTTGACGACACACACCTAAGTTTATCTCGGTAACTAATGCAACCTTATCAAAGTAAGCGTTCCTCTCTCGCTCGTAAGGTTCTCTACACGATTTAATTCGACAAGGCTGTAACCTCAGCGTTGAATCCAGTAGCCAAAAGTAATTTGTGAAATTACTTTCTTAGAACCGGACTCAATTAAGGGTCCATGTTGGGTCGAGCAGTATCGTGTTCAGTTTTATTTGGTCATTTTGAGACAAACCGACGAATAATTAAAATACTGGCATTTATATGCAATGCGTTAAGCGGTTGAGGGCGTTAAACGGAAACTGGAGCTAGTTTTGACCGCAAAAAATATTTTTTTTGGTTCATCATAGTTGGTTGATATTTGATCAAAATATAATTCGTTTTTTAGTTTGTTGACATTCTCTATCTATACACATACTTACTAAAGGAAGAGATAAATTAAAAAAAAAAACAAATTTATGAAATATAGTTCTTGCAATATGTTCGCGTTTAATTAATTAAAATTCCTTGCCTTGGCCATTTATTTCTAATGCACTTGATAACCATTTTTCTGTATCAAAATAACGCTAAGTAACGAACACTTATAAAACCGTGTGTTTTTCCTTCGTTAGTCTGTGTACTGGAGATGTCTTATGATGGATATTCTCAGACCTCGATTACCATGGCATCCTACTTTGCATATCGGAATAGGCAAATTTAATCTATTATTTTCGCTATACCAACTTTACTTTTAAGGAAACATTGTAGGTAGGTCGTTCCACAGATTGTGTGAAACAGTAGGATAACAACTATATCTTTATACGTAGGTAATCGGTGATTAGGTACTCGTAATCTATGAGTATGTAACAGGTCACAACTTTTGACAGTATTAACGTTCATGACATATATCGTTTTAACAATAGAACGTAGCTAACCAGTTTGTCTCGTAAATCCCACAATGGAGCTCACTGCGACTAGCGACTGTCTGAATAAATCTGCTCCAAAGCAGAGTTGTATGCTAATTAACAAGCACAAAAACTACAACATCGATTACGAACAAGTTTTCGCGTCATATTAAACGGTAAGTAAGTACCACTAATGACCAAGGCGGCATGAAATTTTTCTTCGAACCGTTTAATACCATTTTCAGTAAATTAAACCTACCATATTTGGTGTTATATAGCAGAAAAAGTTGTAAAGCGCGTTGTTGTTCGTGGGAGGCAGGCTTTTATATACCTATGACGTTTTCTTATTAACCAACATTACGTCAATAGGCTTATATCATATCTCAACGAATGTGAGTTCTATAATAAAGGTTCTGGGGACCCAAGACAGACATTTTTCATGAATGCACGAATAGCACGGATAATAGCGAGATATTATATAATCAGAAATAATGTTTATATACAAACAATAATTATGTGAATTAAGTGCGTCCAATCTTACAAACTATCATTCATTTAATATAAGTAGAGTTTATACTGAATCGATATATCAAAAACTTGACAAAGTATTATGCGTAAACTATTATGTAAAACGTTACATGAAAAGTTTAGGTTTACTCCTACGTGTTTTAGTAGTACAGGTTTTCAATAATTAATGATATTACTAATAGAATTAATAATTAACATTTAGATACGACTAACCAACGTAGCTTTGTTGATAACGGTCATAATTTCACTGAAACATTCTAAATTTAATTACCGGTGATTAATTAAGGCTTGGAAGGAACAAACGGATGATTGTTGACATGTGATGTGTCCTAAGAAGATATTAGTGTAATATGGCGCTTCGATATCCCTTGTACAATGTTTGAAATTAAATTTTATCAAAACATTTGTTACGATAACCGTTGTTTTTAATCGCGAGCTGTGATTAAACGTGCAATATAACGCCCACAGGCGAGTGAGTTATCAACTCGAATACACGTCAGCGAACCAATTAACGATCGACGTGCGGTATATTATCCGCGCGAATTAATCGAGTCCATTCGAGATTTTAATAATCGATTGCCATCTGTGTGAGTTATTTGTTTTTGGAATTTTAATTTGTGGTAATAATTAAAATAATATTGCTTACATTACAATGCGCAGTTTGGGATAATAGTGTTCGAATTATAGATTGTCTCGTTAAAATTCGTAGACCCGATCCCGTATTTTTACACAATCGGAACGATGGAAGATATAAGACAAAAAGGAGAAGAGCAAAGGCTTTCTTTACAAGTTAAATATCTCTCTTATAGCTTTAAAAGTTTTATAACTAAAAGTAAGTAATCTTGTGAATCCTACATTCATAAAATGATTTCATATATTACGTCATTTTATAGTATTTATCATACTTCAGTAGCCAGGACTAACGAATCTATATCAAATGCTTTGAAATTAGCCTTCAATAGAGCGAGCTAAATAAAGAGATCCGCCGACAGTAGAAGGGCGTTAAACAATTTTCATGGCCTCTTAGCAGTAACTAACCTTATGCTAGGGCTGATACAAACCTAAGTTAAAATTGATAAAATTTGATTAATGATAAATTTCTGGGAGATTATAAAAAACTAGTTGCATTCCGTACTGATGTGGGAGCCTTTTTAATTATTTCATACATTCTGTTTTTATTGGCAACAGAAATACGTCAAGTTAGGGTCTATCTATCACAGTTCAAACTGGAAGCAGCGTGACAAACATACTCATTCTCATATGATTTTGTTGAGATCGGTAAAATATTGAAATTAAAATATATATTCTTATATCCATTGAAGTTAATAAATTAATATTGTTCCCGGATTAAAAATATTTTAAAAATCATAAATGTAATCTAAACATTTATCAACAAACCTATACCTGTACCTGTTATTTATATAAAAAGCACTGAAAAGTACATCATTTATAAAAAAAAATTAGAAATATTAATTCTTGCCATTACTATACCAAAGTGGTATTGGTGTTGTAATTTGATTTTCTGACATTGGTCAATCGAAAATTGCCAGCCCTAACTTCAGGGACCTATTGGCAGAATGGCGAAGAGCGTTGCCTGTGGGCTAATTAAAACATCAACCAACGCAGCGGCCATTTTGCACCCGACAGATAATCTTTCATATTTTGTCTTAGCTGTCAAATAATGCCTGTGGCGATGCGTAAACCATTTAATATGGGCGAACGATAATATAGGGAGCTTTTATTCTAATTGCTTGCAAATTTTTTTCTTGTATGTTATTCTCGTGTCTTAATTGGAGTAACTTAAGAGTGGACACGTGGAAAAATTAAGGTTGAGTTCTAGTTGCAATGTCACCGCAGGTTTATATTTAATCTTCCTTCAAGGCCTACAACTGTTCAAACTTATCAATTAATGTATATTTAATCATCTGATATTACACAGTAATAAATAAATAAACTAAGCGTCCACGTCCAAAAAGCGAGCAAACAAAATTATACAGTTTTATGTTTTATAAGAAACAAAAGGAGGTGTTTTGCAATCAAAATTTTAATTCGTTTATATTTGCGTTCGGAAAGAATAATTATAATTGACAAATGGCTAACAAGTACATTGTGAGATTGTATTAGGGGTGTCATCAAATAACAATTTTTATATTAAGCAATTTTTAAAGGATTGCTAATAAAATATATACATACATTTGTATTAAATACGTTCAAAAGCTTTCTTTAGTGTAGTGATATCCACAAAAACGGAATATTTGATTTCGTTCACAATTAGTTTTTATTGACAGCTTCAGATATTTATATTTGGCTGATTTCGGAGACCTAACATGATATGTATTTGAATATTTCATTTTAGAATACTTATATATATACGATAGCAGCCCTAAGCATGTAAGAGATGAGCATAATTACGCAGCCCTACCCATCACCACTGTTTATTAACTGCAGTTGATTGCTAAGATGATTCCCGCATCATATAATACTAATTATTTTTCGCTTTACAATTATACGATCGGTACTTCGAGGTCAAAAATAGAATTATGTTTAATGTAATAATATAGAATGCGTTTAATGGCTAATGTACTAGTTACGAGCCCATAGTTATAGTTGAAGGAAACTTAATTTAAGCAGCCTCTTTTTGTACATGCTCAGATATCTTAATGATAAAGGAAAATGTGCAACACTAATCAGCAATGAAGATCGAAAAAATAACGAGGGATATTCAAAACCAACCACACATTTTTTCTACAGGAATGTTAAAATGAGCCTTTGTATCAGTGTCCAGTTTTGGGTAGCGTAGACTTAGCTTGTAGGTTCCTTTCAATTGTTTGCGTAAATTTAACTATAAGTTAAAGCAACGGAACAAAAACTTACCTGTTCATATTTTAAGGGTAGATATCCGGTCAATGAATCGGTTAATTACTGTATTTGATAATTAAAGTGGAATAATACAAAGTAATAATTGGAACACTTCAAATAATATATAATCTTTAACAAGGCATGGAACCGGTTTATAATTTTTACACATTACCGGATTAAGGCATTTAGCGCGATTTCGATTCAGATTTGACGCAATAATTTTAATATTGTTGTTAATATATACTTTATTGACGATAATACAACGATTATCAATAATTTATTAGCTATTTGAAAAGATATTTTATTTTAATAACTATTCTTATTATAAAAACTTTGAATTTATTTCATAAAAAATTCAATTACGAATCGTTCAGAAAGAGAGCAGACACTAAGCAGCTCAAACGCGTACACGAGGCCTTTCTAAGACCTGAACTTGGAATGCCACAAATTCTGGTACATAGCTCACGAAAGTCACGGCAATATAAAAATTAAAAACAGCCTAACAACTACTCCTTTCTTGTATGTTCTTCGTATGCAGTCTGTTATGTTAAGACAAAATTTGAAGTATTTTCAATCCTTATTAATATTACAACGTACATCGTGATCAGGAACAAGTTTAAGTACTTAACTAACATCGGTATCAAACTAGTTCATTTAACTCGCGATTACACGATTTTATTAATTAATTAACGCAAGATTATTTAAAGAATAAATTAAAAGTGTGTGGACAACTTGTTTACAATATTTTATCAGGAAGTTTTGACAGGCGCAAATGACAGTTCATTTGATTATAACAAATCTCAACTTTGCAAATTGGATGGAATGTAAAATTATAAATCAAGGTGTTTTATGCATTCGTATATATTTATTTAAGTCTGTGTGGAAACGTCTAAGAAGGTCGTCCCGTTTTTCTGATAACATACCATAAGCCAGCAGAGGCAGAACTGACAACTTATCTCCTCACATAGCATCAGACGAAGTGGATATGGATATTTCTCACTTTAGAATAAAATAGTTGAACAATTAATTAAATTGTATATATTCTATAACATCTCTCTTCCTTCACTACCTGTCTATATTGTATCTAACCTTCATAATGTCGCACAATATATTATACGAGTACAAAATTATATTTTATTGTGTATACAATTTAAGTTGTTTGTATATTTTTATAATTCCAATAAAGGAACTGTACATTTATGTTCGTATTTATTTGATTCGTTAGAAAAATATATTTTATAAAAATATCTTTGGACATTTGCGTGGCTGTGTGCTAATATTTATTTATGGCAAACGTCACCTTCTGCTTGGAATGACCGATTAATTAATGATTACCTGATTATAAATTCAATTAGCTGACTTCAAATACATTTTAATTGGGAGAATTTATTGACGTTTTTTTATCGAGTTTCGTAAAAGGCATTTATATAGGCATTACATGAAGGACATGCTATACATATTTATATCTAAGAATTTAATGCGTAACGTTTTTGTTTTCTCGCCGTACAAAGAAACTTCTCTTATAGAGTTAAACGTAAAGTAAAAAATATTATTTAAAGTGGTATACTATAGTATAACAATAATCAAAGACTGGTCGTTGTCAGAAAATAATATTTAGAAACGGAAATGATTATTTTAATATAATTGTGTAAGGTTTTACGGTAACAGTAAATGAGCATTATTTATTTATGTTAAATCTGAAAATTAAAATGTTGCACTTATTCAACGCCAATTAATCTGGTGAAGTATATTTGGAAGAGTATATTACCAAAATGTAGTACAAAATAAATACAAAAAATGTATTATTTAAATATTCTGTTTTGATACGTCATCTTCATCAAATTTTCTTTCACATTACAGACATAAAGACTTTATAAAAATATCACCCATTCCATTAGTGAAATGTGACAAATCAATGCTGACCCTTTAAAAGGTTAAATGATAACTTACGATTCGTATAATAAGCAAAAAAAAAATGCTGCAGAGGCCAAAGTTGGCTATAAAATCAATTATAATAAATTACTTTGTATATAAACGTTTTGGTAAATAAATAAATGAGTAATTAATGACAGTTGTCAGCGTTCCGTTCAACGCAGAATACAAATCTGTGCATTAAGGTGAATTAACATTGAACGGGCTCGGGTTTTTTCACTGGCAACACCAATTAGTTGGGAAACGACAGTAAACTTGTACCATCAGCAAAAGCTGTGCTTTACCAGATAACTTTTCTTTAACTAAAGTATATTATGGAGAAGTTCTGGGACAGTTTTAGGACAAAAAATAATTATTACAACGGACAAGTAAAAATGAATCGGGACTTTAACGATAAAAAACGTTATATTTTCGAGTTCAAATTAAACTTTGTAAAATTCATTAAATTTGCTTTTAACTCATTCTGATTATAGTAGAAGAGATAAGTGGTTTTGTTCAAGTGGCAAGTGACAGCGTGCGATCCTGAGGCATTCAAAACTTGGCTCTGCATCATTGGATTTTTGTTTATATGCATGCCGTTTACACAATTAAGGAAAACATTTTAAACCTACCGTAGGCATAAAAGGCTTACATACTTGCCTATAAATAAATAAATGATCATGAAATATTAATAAAATCATGAGGAACAAAGCACACGTAGTGTTTGTTAGCTTTCCATATTTTGTTAAGATAAAATACAAAATAAGTTTGCATACTTATTTATCTTCCATTCGTAGTAGACAAAGTAAAATGTCCTCTATGTATGAGGTCCTCGTTTGCTGATAGTACATACCATGAGCTGTTTTTTATTTGACGTAAGCTTTTGTGCCGGTTATCATAATAATTGCGTTTTTAATTGGACTGTAATAAGGCAATTAATGCTATCCCGATGCCATTCATAAAGGCTACTTTATTGGTTATTAAAACTTAAACTGCTCAATATAAAAATAGTTGAGGAATACGTAAGTTATTAAAATTTATCGAATGCGAGGAGGCATCCATAACCTCGCCATCCGAACAAAATATCATCAGGAATAAGGAACGCTGTTTTATCACTTGCCGTAAGCTTTTGTGACGCTTATCTTAATTGCGTTTTAAATTGCACTTTAATAAGGTTATGAATGCTATTTGCATGCTATTGATAAGTGTTACATTAGTGATTGTTAAAATTGTATATGAATTTTTAATTTATTTAATGTAAGATTAACCCATAATTTTAACCTTTCGACAAAAACATACCAAATCAGGGTTAACTAAAAATTTAAATATTATATTTCGTTACTAGTGTAAGGATTAGTGAGTGACCTTAGAATTTTAGCTCCGGCTTTGCAGGGCTTCTTTGCATAGCACTTGCTTGTACGGCAAAACAGCGAGGGACTCAAATCGGCAACTCAGCGACGTGTGTCATGGAGAAAATGTTTATCAGCTTTGTGTAAAGAATATCATGCCAATAAATGGATATTAGAGAGATATGTGGCTATGATATTGTTATTATATGAAATTGTAAAGGTACTATAAAATGATTTCCCTAGCACTTATTTTTTTAATGTTCAAGGATTAAGGTTATATTGATGGTAATGAGTTTACATATTTTAAAATCACTATCGTAAATCCAACTCTTTATTTAAAAAAGGAATGTTTGTTTGATTGTTGCGTTTCCCTTTTTATAAAACACGCATTGCGTTGCGTTCCTATTTAGCCTTCCTCACTAGTTTCAATGAGATATTACAATGTGCAATAGGACTTCTTAAAAAAAAGGTGGCCATATAACTATCTCTCTTTCTCTCTTTAGATGATTGTGTAGCGACATCTACAACTTTCATCTCAATCACTACAATGACGTCATTCTTTGAATCGCGATTACAGAGTTCTGACTGTTGAGCATATACACCACTTCTGGACAACAGTCTTTGGAGCCATCGGAGAGACGAGTCAATGGTTTGACAGGCAATCCTGATTATCTAATACTTACTATTTTTATGAGGTCTTGTAATATCTAGCGAAACAGGACTTCTATAATAACATTTCTGTGAATAATTTATATCATCCAAATTTCCATAACAGCTTACTATGCCATTCAACCAGAATGTATTTCACGATTTAAAGCTCCCATTATGGACACATAATTAATGCTTAATTAAATAAAACAATCAGCAATTTTAACCTCGTTTTATTTTAATTGTAATATTTTTTTCATTATCGTAAGAAAACAAACATATTACAGTTTACTTCTATATAACAGGATACCTACCGTAGTTTTATAATCGTTTAAAAAATCTATTCTAACATCTTACGTATACAATAAATTAATTATTTACAATAATTTTGCTATAATTTTTGTACAAATGCGATATATACTGAACTTACTAAACCAGCGGAAACTAATTAATATCGCTCAGAACGGACACTAAATGTTATTGATAATTCCTAAAGATAAAAGATGTCGACAATACTTAAATAAGAGTAGGTATAGTATGAGAGAATGTACTTCAATTAATTATATTTTAACAATAAAAGAAAAATTTTCAGTTCGATCATTACACCGAATTTATCGAAATCAAGGGTTATAAAAGAAAAAATGTAAAAAATGATATATACCCTTTTATTTCCAATTAAATTTTAATAATGCTTAATCAATTATATGTTTAATACCTAAGAGATTTTTCATGAAAATTAAATATTGTTGTACATAATAAATTAAATTTCAATTCTTTTCCAATCACTACTTATGAATCCTTAAAATATCTAAAATGTAAATATAGTATCTATAGATAGTATGGCTAAATGTATTTACAATTTCTAATTAATGAACTATAGTAAAATATAATTAGTGTATTTTAATTTAACAAGCAATATTTGAAAATGTTTATACAGATAAATTAAAGCAAGAAAACTTACCAAAATACATTCGTATCGAATCAGTCCCTTATATCACAAATAATTTAATCGAATTTTTCTTGCCCAGGTCCTGAAATATATTTTATATAATTTTTATGTGAGATAATCTCACGACAAATTAAATTTCTCGCTTAAAATAAAACCTTTAATGTACTTATAATTTAATTATTATTATTACTGACTCACAATTGTACTAACATACAAAGAATTTTAATATTTGGCCAATTCAAATACTAGTAGGAAGTAATAAAAATATTTTAATGGAAGTCTTTAGGATATTTGGGAACTTTTAATAGGAAGTCAATTTCTAATATTTATCCATTTTTGATATTCGTTCACACAAATACTGTGACAGCGCAATGCTAGAAATTTCACCATATAAAAGAAAGTTTATGATAGGAATGTATACTCGGTAGAATTTTTTTATTGCAAAAGTTATAGTCAATTGTCTGTTCAATTAAGTGTATGCGCTGAATAGTGGCACAAATGTTTAAGTATTATTCAAATAAAGAATATATCCATGTAAAACACAATTATTACTACGAGTAATTTTGTCACATGTTTCCAAATTCAAAATGTCCATTTCGCGCCAATTCAAGATGGCGGTTGTTCACGCGTTTTCGCGTGATCTGAATGTCAATGCGGTTGCAAGGAATTCAGTATATTCATATTAATGGCGTGTTGGTGAGATGGGGGTCCTCCTAAGAAGCTCAGTTGGGGCCTGGTGGCTGCGGCCATCGCTGCAAATAAAGGGGGAGCTCCCCCACCCCCGAATAAAGCGAAGGAAGGTGGTAGCAACGGTCGAGCAGAAAGTCTGAGTTTTTCAATCTCAGCCTCTTGCAGTCTTTTCGCCTTGGCTCGGCGATTTTGAAACCATATTTTTACCTGAAACGATGAATATAAAATTCTAAATAGATAATTCGTTAACGTTCGTTCGTTTTTCTAATCATTTATTATAGACTTGGTGGAACGCTTACAAGCTCTGGTATTTGCGTTAGGTTCTTTTTCACAACAGTAACATGAGTTTTAAATTTGCCGCCTATTCACGACAATAATAACAAATATTATAATAATAAAACCAAATGAATGAAATATACAATATACATTTATAACTGATTATATATATAATGAAATTATGTATCCCTAATAACCCGTCGTAAGAGCATTAATTATTATTAATATAATTACCTGGGTTTCTGTAAGTCTTAGCGAAGAAGAGAACTCTGCTCGCTCCGCAATGCTCAAGTACTGTTTGTCTCTGAATTTTTTCTCCAACGCCAGAAGTTGTTGTGTTGTAAATGGCGTCCGTGGCTTCCGGTTTGGCTTGTGTTTCCGTAGTTGGCATCTGACCACTGGTGGTCCGGTGGGGGCACCTGCTACGAAATATAGGATTAAAAACAGTAATATATAATACATGAATCGATAATTCAATATACATTAGGACGGTACAATTATGCATATACTTTATCCTGTTAAATAATTTACAGTTCTATAGATTTTCATATAATTAGGTCGCAGGAAACAGGTCGATAAGTTAATATACAGTCCCACGATTCGATGTTAATATTCTATTCGAAAACAATATCGAATCAAAATGTACATCCGGTTATATCGTAGGTAATATGTCTTACTATTTTACTGAAGTTTTATTACTAAGTTGTATTGCGAATTTTCGTGATCTATATAAGGAGGGCTAATTCACAATTAAGGCAATATATGGTACAGTTAAATTATGGCAACTGTGCGATTGATTCAATCAATTCTATTTAACTATAATCGTTACACCAATACGATAATAATTAATATTAATTTTCTGTCACTTATTATTCATTAATTTACCGTACGTTGACATGTTCCCTGACCTGCATTAACACACAAACATGCAGTTCATACGAGCCCTTTATTATGTTGATCAGTTTTATTAATAGAGTTAATTTAGAAATTCATTAGTTTATTGTTAACACGGCCTGTTCCATAGAGTAATTATTTTATTAATTAAAAGAGTTAACCTCAATTGCCATTTGCATTTTTACACTTATTGCTTAGGAAAGGCTGACCTATGATTTTTTACGAATCGTCGACAAATGTCAGGTGCTTCATTATTACTAATAGTGTATTGTTGTCAATATGTTTACCTACTTACGTAGTTACGTAAACAAATTATAATATAATAGTGATTTTGGTTTATAATTGCATTACTTGCTTGTAACAACATTAACCAAAGTATTTCGAATAAATAGAAACAGCTATTAATACCTTATACTTTACCAACGATTTGAACTGAAATTCTATAAGACATTTGAATAGCATACAAATATTGTTAAAACTGAGTTTTCCACTCATATTCCCATTAAATGTCGCTGCGCTGACGGCAGATGTTAACTTACGATACAATAGTGAGACAAACCAAAAAGGCGAGTGATAAAATACAAACAATTTCAATGCCCGAACTCGTAGACATATCAATGCGATGCACAACGCTAATGAAGATATAATATCTATCTCGCAACGTATTTATTTTCCCGCGCGTACGGCACCGCCATTTTGTTTTGATGACAGACCATAGACAATTTGCGCTACCGCGTAATGGCGTCCAATTATGCGCGCTCTTTGATGCTTAATAGGATTTAGTTGTCAATGTCTAAATTTAATTGGATTATTGTAATCTGTGGATGAATGCGTTATGCAGATGCTTATTAAGGCTTTAAATTGGTAGGATTTATAAGGATTTCACTTTGTGTTCCTTTGAGTTGCTTTTTGACCACCCTATGTGATATGTTATTATTGAATAGCACATTTTATTTCCTTTTCACAATCAAGTAACAGATGATCTTATATTTCTCTATTAAATATCCGCTAAATGGACTCGTAATATAAGAGAAATGTTGTTACAAGTTTAATTGCTGGAATAATGGAAGCATGAATATATGTATTTTTTTATATAGTTGATCATCGATCTAAAAATATGACTTTTTAATTATATCTACTTACTAGCGACCCGCCCCGCACCGCTTCGCACGGGTGCAATGCTTATACTAAATACACTACAGAAATATAAACGCGTCCGATGGCTGCTAAATTCAAAGTGCTATAGGGAAAACCGCGGGCTCAGTTTAAATATGTAATATATTCGAAAATATTAAGAATTAATGATGTATTGGTTAAAATCGCTTCGAAAATTAGCCATAATTTGTCGTTAAAGGGTAAATGACAAAAAGTTATTATGGGTTTCCATTAGAGATAAACATATACCATCACAGACTTTTCTGTAGACCTTTTCAATGTGTACAATACTTAGTACATAATTTTGATAAAACTCGTAGGGTTCAGCCTGCGTTTGCAATGTAAGCGGAAAAGATGTAATTATTTACGACATCACATTAGAAACCTCAGAAATAAAACAGTACTTCTCGACTATTTCATGGATATTATTATACATATAAACCTTCCTCTTAACGAATCACTCTATCTATTAAAAAAAATCGCATCAAAATCCGTTGCGTAGTTTCAAAGATTTAAGCATACAAAGGGACAGAGAAAGCGACTTTGTTTTATACTATGTAGTGACACCTATGTTGTCTCACTGTTTTAACCAATAAAAAAATAACCGCGCTAAATAGGTATGACATGTTAAAAATCGTTTCTGTCATTGTTGTTGTCAATTAAAATAAGTATAAAAAGTAGTTTACATTTTATTTTTGGATTATCTACATCACACATGCGTTTATTCTATATCTACCTTCAGAAATTGAATCAGTAAACTAACTGGCGATTTCAGTCTGCCAGTTTAAAATAGCGTTCTTCTTGAATCACATTTGAAAGAAAATTTAGGGATTATCTTCTCTACACTCAGCCGTAACGAAGAGCATCGTGAACGTATCCAATTAAACAGGAACAAAAAATAAAACGGCCTCATACAACACTCGGCATTTTCCGGTAAATAAAATTATTGATGCTTCACCGATCAATGTTTTATTGATTTTTCAACGAATCGTCAGATAAAACATTTATGATTTCCACAGATTATTAATTAAGGTTCTTGTTGTAAGATACCCACATTTTAGTCAATTTATAGAAATACTAAGATAATACAAATATATACATTTAAGGAAGTTAGATTTAACCAAATAGTGATGTAATATTTTATTTAAAATTTATATATACGAAATCATTTGATAACTAAAAGGAACCTACTTGAACACTGAGAAAACAATTGAAAAAATAACAATAAATTAAAAGACTGATATGAAGTAATAACTTTAAAAATGCCTTATTATTCAACCATAAATTACAAAATATGATTATTAATAAGTATATCATATATGATATTTATCACTATGTGTAGATTCTAAATAAATGTACTGTAAGTGAGTAGACTGTGTCACGATAGATCGACTGTTAATTGGTTTCTTTGCAGTCCACATTCCATTATTATTTCTAATTACAGATGATAAGGGACTTAATTAATTACTGAATGATTTTAAATTAATAATTTTAATGAGATCATACAAAAAATATTAAGGCTAACCATTTTAGTTTGGTATTTGTTTGTTTATATTATGGTTTAAAAGAATAGCACATGCACAACTAAGTATATTTGTATATCGACAAAAAATCTCATGAATGTAAGAGAAATAACGCATAAATTAGAAAAAAATGATTTGATATTAACTTAAACTTAAATTTGGTGTTACAAATTAATACTATCTTGCCAAATTTGAAATAAATTTAAATTGCCTGGAATGAACTTAAAATTTATTCGTTATAATATCATCAATAACTAACAGAAAAAAGAATAAAATGCGATCAAAGATTCTTGATATCAAATATGTGAATATAAAATAATTAAAGAGAAATCACCTGAAATTTGAAAGCCTTCGATCGATTTTTAACCTTTTTTCTGTTAAATACTGCCTAAGTTCGACAGAAACAGTTAAATATATAATATTACTATATACATATAATACCGTCTATCTTATAGTATTTTATACTTACAATTTACATTTAAAAGAATGATATTCAATTTGCACGATACATTTACTTCGATAAAATATTGTTAAATTATAATCCTTACGTTCATTACACAGTAAACAGTTGTTTATTCATAGATTGGTAAAATAATTTAATGAAAACATTACAGGTGAGTTACAGGCAGTTATTTACGTACAGGTTCTTAATAATGTTTATTGTTTTAAGTTTCAATACAGTAGGCAATAAAAATTCATTAATTCATTATATTTTATTACCCATTCTGTTTGTATCGAAATGGACCTTTGCAAAAACTCGAGAATGTTCACCTTTAGAAAATGGAAATCTCTCGTGTCTCTCTGTTACTCGTGTCTAATTAGTAATGACGTGTGACAGAGACAGCAGAACACTCACGCATGGCGGGCGAATATTGTTTTTCAGGTAGGATTAGGGTTGGCTACAAGTTTCTTGTATGGAAGAAGTAAAGAGGCTGTACTATATACTACTACTATATTTCAATAAAAGGAGGTCGTGTATTACATTTTAGAGCACGTTTACGCGATTATGAATTTTGAAAAAACTACATAATTAATATATAAGAACTACATATTTAAGTAGTAATTTACCACATGGGGGCTCACAATTCTATTGATATATATTTTGGAATATCCTATGTTTGTCGCAGTTAATACTTTCACGTCGAAACTTGTTATTCAATATTGAACGCATGATAAGCAACATGACTGGGAATATAGTAGAGACAATAAAAATTAAAATGTAAATCTTAGGTCAATTATTATTCTCGCAATAGAGCCAACATTTCGCGTCCATTTCGCAAGCAGCGAGTAGCGCGCAACAATTTTACAATTTGTCTGCGCACGCTTTTTGCGCACCTCAGTAATTGGTCAGCTGCGCAGTGGCATGTGCCCAATATGGTAGCCGGCCAGACATTCTCTTTTTAAGACTCTGACAAATGTGTAATTATTAATATCGTAGACATTTTAGGGCACAATTCGCATGCTTCTCTTTTTGCGCAGTTAATTTGTGTAAAGGTTATACGGTATTTCTATGACTTAATAGTTTTGGCAGCGTGACTAAAATCATTTGCCCTATCATTGTTACCACGTAAGAATTACTACTTTTCTTTTATAAGGAACTCAAGAAGGAAAATGGCTTATATATATATTGATAAATCGATCCTAGACACGTTAGGTTAAGTTGAATTCTTTAAATGTTTTTAAAATCTATTATTCACACGATTACGTATAAAACTATAAAATTCTGTATCTAATTAAATATTACACGTGTATTTTAACTTGTACTGTCATGCGTAAATAAACAAACCTTTTGTCGATTCTATTTCATTATTTGCATGTAGTCGAAATATTTTATGCTGTAGTTAATAAATATTATCGCCTAAATTACATCATAAAAACTATATGTTAAATTTACAATTAACTAAGTTTATTCAAGACATGTCGAAACAAAAAAATATATATTTTTCTCTTTTAATTAAGTTTTAGAGCCATAAACTAATCAAATTTACTATCACCGGCTATTTTTAATTATTGACGTGCTTAAAAAAAATTACAAAAATCAAAGGTGATTAAATTTGTCACCTGCCTAATGCACGTTCAGCTGCGGAGCCATTTAAGGATCATTTTGTCATAATTACCTACATAAGGAAGGGTTCGATGTCTCTGACTGACACACGTCACTGCTACGAGTCGTAGATATTTTTATGTAATTGACTCAAAAGTTATCCTAAAGTAGATAAAACATATATTTTAATAAATAGATCTATATAAACTCTTTATATAATCTTAGTTATTTGTATGCAATAGACGTAAGTGTCGGGAACGCGAGAGGTATTCACAGTTACATTATTTAGTTTGGAGAGTAAGCTCATAAATATTAAATACTGCCTAAGTGCCTCCCACAAGACAAACATATAAAGTAAAGACAAAAAATGAAAGGGTCGCTTCTAGTAAATAATTGTGAGACATTGGTATTCAGTGGCAACGGCTAGAAACATTAAGAAAACGGTATTTTTTATGTTATAACGAATAAAAGTTACGAGAAACGATCACTGCAAAAGGAGACTTAGCGGGGGAGTGATCTTGTTAGCACTCGTAATTATCATCGGTTTGCTCATTTTCCATATTTGTTAAATGACTGCTGTTCAGACCCCCGGGGTGTGAGCGTTTTTCGATAGTTTTCTATGGCAATTTATAAAAGGCTTATTAAGAAACTACAGAGAACGAAGTGATGTTGTTGGAATCGTGTTTTTTATTGATTTGTAATATGTTGTGGAATGAGGATGTTTTATGGTTAAGCGATTCGCGTATATGGCCACCTAATATTTTCTAAGTACAGACATTTAAATGTAACATATATAAGAGTTCAAATATTCTAAATAAAACAGTGTAATGTCAGTGGCCAAGCGTGCTGAGAAATTGTACTGTTCATTAAATTACTATTATTTTATAACTTGAATTATTAAATTAAATATTATATTTTATACATTTGAGTTGTATAGTTGTAGTAGTTAAGTTGATACTTAAACAAGGGTTGAGAACCGCAAGCTTAACCTGAACCTTAGCTTTATTGTCGAGGTTTCTGCTTAACTCGGATTTCTACATAAATCTAGCAAGTATATTGAAATATATATCCGTTAAGTAAAATATTTCAATAGTTTAAATGAAACAACACGTTTGGTACCTTTAAAATATATTCGTCAAGTCTTAGTTTCTTATAGAATCTATAAAAGTATTATATAAATTGATACATAATCGTTAATAGAAAGGAGGACATTGAAATAAAGCTATTTGTACACTATATTTGTAAGTCGAAAGTTGTATACGAGGTATCTCTAATTGCCGTACATTTAAGGTAAAACCGGGCCTGTGGCTAGTTAAGTAAATGGAGAAACGGTTTCTTACTATATCGCGTAATTTATTAGCCTGCTTTAGGCTCGTTTTAAGGTTACTTCAGCTTAAAGAAGCCATGTAAGTAAATAATTTGTGTGAATATAATTATAGCATTCTATGCACTACAATCCTCCTCCGGCAAAACTAAAGGTTTGTCCAATAATCGAACAAGTAAACATGGTTAATTTCATGTACGATTTGAATAAAGAAAAACTTAAGAGTAATAAATCGGTTGAAGTTATTCCTGATATAACAATCGATTAGCGCAAAATGAGCTCTAAATGTCAGTGTGATATTTGATTAGTTGAATTATTAATCTGTAGATTATCTTTGTCTTTTCGTAAACACAGATTAGCTATTTATGCAAAATTGAGTTATGGCTACAACGTGAATAACACAAATTGCTATGAATAATTTCGTATTAATTTTAAATGGCTTTATGTTTCTGTTGTTTCTTTACCAATACTCGCGTGATCTCTCATTCGGATGATATCTTTATCAATAGTGAAATTACGGTGAAATTTACACACTAGAATTGTAATAAGCTTTATATTATTTAAAATTCTCGTGTCACAATGTTCGAACTTGAACTCCTCCGAAACGGCTTGACCGATTCTCATGAAACTTTGTGTGCGTATTGAGTAGGGCTGAGATTCGGTCATCATCATCATCATCATCCCCCTAAATGTTAAGGGTAGTCCATCCCAAAATTTTTATTTTTATTTTTTAGACAAAATGTTTAGTTTCTATTTTTTTATGATACAACATACAAAAATACATACAATCCTAAATTTTCCTAGTTATATATATAAGTTATACCATCATGTAAATACTCTTACTCTTCAACATTAGGAACTATGTTCTAAACTAAATATATTTATTATTTTTATCAGAACGCCGTTTGATGTGCATATAGAATGATTTATAAGATGTCTAACGAGGAAGACTAGAAGAACCATTTCATAGGCTTGCGTGGTAAATATAATTATAATTATATATACTATAAAGACTACATTGTATGAATGAACGGAAATAGTGCTAATGATTTGAGCACAACTTGAGATATTTTATCCATAGAAATGCTTTTTGTGTAGCGTCACTTGCATTCAATAAGACTATTAAGTGTGATTACTTTTTGTTCTGTAATAATAGCCTCCTAATTAATTTTTTTAAATATAGCTAATATAAAATATTAATTGATTCAGATCGTCAAATATTTTTTTTAACATCAACCAGATGTTTGATGTATAATAAAAAATGTAATGATTTTCCACATCTATGAGCTCAAATATATAAAATATTATCAAATCTGACATGAGACAGCTGTGATTAAAAATATGAATAAATAGTGCCTAAATATATGAGAATTTTCGCCGTTATACAGTATGTGTGTATCTTAACATAAGTAAACTGGTATTTTACTTATATATTTAAATTTAATTTCCATCATTTTCTAAAACAATAATGGACGTAAAGAAGAAATTCAAGTGATAGTCATGTTTAAATATATCTTTACCCTAAAGAAGACAGATATTTTATTTATTTATTGGTTTTTAGTTACCATAAGGAAGAATTTCACTTAAAAGTTTCTTATATAAAATAGGGGGCAAACGGGCAGGGGGCTCACCAAGCGACACCGTCGTTTATCGACACTCACAATGGCCGAGGGCTCGCAAGCACGTTGCCGACCTTTCAGACGACACGCTCTCATCTCGAATTGAAGTTCACGTGTACTGTTTTATTTTTTAATAAATACACAATTACTACTTTGTTCCACATCTAAGAGAAATAATACTTATCTCAATCGAATACATTGGAAGCGAAAGTAATCGAGCAAATCATAAAATGTCACGCATATGCTTAAATTGAATTGAAATCAATTATTTACAGTCATTGTTGGTTTTTATTAAACGTATACGAACGATTAATTCCTTTTTACGTTATATAAGATTAAAATATAAATAAAATTTTATTACGTTTACAAATCAGCGCAAGTCGATAATGATTTATTTTTTACTGCGTAGTTGAGTTGATTGTTATTCCGTGATTCGCTTTGTTACGGTTGTGAGGTGTGTAACAATCCAGGATGGAGGGGATTATCAGGGGTACAGATTCCATCAAATATGACCTTCACATTTAAATCTATTAAAAATAATCCTAAAGGATCAGTAGGTTTTCTCCAGCTATAACCTTCTATGTTTATCCTACTAGTACTCATGTTTTGCTACAAGTAGTGATAAGGAAGTATAACTTGGGCGTAAGATTAAGATTATTTTAATAGCATTTACTTGACTTAATAGTACAGTCCTAGAAAGCAGATACAGATGATTAACGAATACACTTGAGTTTGCAAACATTAGGGAATAAACAAGGAATAAGATCTAGATTTATTTATATAATGAATAATTTTTAACAAATGGTGTCCTATTAAATTTATTGATCTGCACCAGACAGGATATATTTGTGACAGGCTTGAAGAATGAGTGAAGCCTGCAAGGAGTTTTTTTTATAAGTTTAGGTTAAGGTAGTTTTTATGTTTGTTTTTTTGGCTATAGGCTGTAATTAAATAAATAAATAAATAATAATATTCCTTACAAGCCAGTGTAAAACTGGGCATCTACTATATCGAAATATAACCTTTATATTTCAATTTGTAATAATTACTTAAGCATTAAATATACGTCTTGTTTTTTATCACTAGATGTCGTCTATAAGATAAGCACGCAGCTTTACAAATGACCTTGTTTAACCACACTGGTTCATTTTACGCGGTTTTAAACCCGTCAACGCGACTTTTATAGGAATAACTAATTAGATGTAATAAATGTTTGATTGATGCCTTATAGTTTAGGAGCTGGAACATTATTTATAGTTTATCATTTGTGTATGGTTCTGGGCCCGATAGCCTCTGTCGAAATTTTTGTTTCTAATGTATGAGTTTCTCCACTATTTTATAGTGGCCAACAATGCTTACATATTAAATTTTGTTCATTTGTGGTTGATGAATAAATATCACTCGAAGCGGTGAGTTACGCAAGCAATTAAAAAACTGGTGTTCGTATGCGTATTTTTTAAAAGTATTGTTAATATTTTAACCATTAACTTTTGACTTAAACATTGACTTAAACAACTGAATATGAAATCCTCGACCTTACAAATCGAAAACCACTAAATTGATTTGCGGCCCTCGGCCTATAAGTAATCCAAACATCGAAATAATCATTTACATAACTAATAAATTGATCACTTTACGAGGTGTTTAGTTAATATAATTCGTTCACGTCTCACTAATTAAAGCAGATGTCCCATTTTATATTATGAACGTCAATCAAATTAAACAGTGGTTGAGTATTTTTTATTATCATAAATTACGACTGGTTTGTAATATTTACTCAATATTGATAAGATTAAAATTTATGTTCTTAATCTTCAACATGAGCCAAGTTGGCATCGGCAGATTTACTTAATTGAATCATTTATCGAAGCTCAGTAAGGAAGGGCTTTTAAAATGCTTGTAATATTATAGGGATACAATTCAGGCAGGCAAGGTCCTTCAGTCGTGATTAGGTTTGAGTCTGTAACTCAACAAGGAATTACTGAATACACTGGGAAGTTTTCATTTAAAAAATTTGTATTTGTTTTAAATATTTCCGTATGAAGCAAGGCTGGCCTATTTGGCTCGACATGTTCAACTCACGCGCACGGTATTCATCTCTATATTCCCTCCTCTTCAATTCCAGAAGTTGAACTTATGTCTGTATATTGAAGAAGTTCGGGATTTCAGACGTTCTTCTGAAAGATGTTTTTTAAAATCCCAAGGACTTCCATTCATGGCGAATCTCATCGTCTCCTTTGTAAGGTTATGGAATTCATAACCTGTTTCTATCCGCCTAGCTCCCACTCTGATTTCCTTTAAAATATCATTGTCCAAATCGTGTCTCTAACAGGAACTAAAAATTGATACATAGTCCATATCTAACCGAAGGACGAGTTTACAATTCGACGTTTTTATTTTACTTTTAAGTTATTTTTTGGTAAAATATTTTGAAGTTACGTGGTGTACATTAAATATATGTTTTTAAAATTCATTTTCTTGTATGAAGAGCATTTGTTCTATAGACGACTAAAAATCTGACTTAAACAGTGCAAGAAAACATCAAACAGATAATTTTCAATGAATTTGATTGACACAATTAAGTTAATAAGAACACTAAAACCCTTATTGTTTATTAATAATAGGCAACTATATTTTAAAAGGCCATATAACAGTTAGTTTAGTAACAAAATCGTACTTATAAACAGAACAATTGTCTATAAAAAGACAGAGTTCATTAACCTCGGAGACATCTCGATATTATTATTAAAATGCCTCCGCCCTGTCTAGACAAACATCATTAATTCAGCGGTGACGCACAATTATGTTAGAAGTCCCGTTGGGCCATGGGCCAGACCGTGGAAAAGATTAGTAGAATTAATCAAAAATAATATAAAATAAACTATAACACGGTGCTACTTATAATTACTCATTCGTATGCAACTGAGACGTCTTTAACCAAATTTAAACATATTAAATTAACATACAAAGTTAAATTAACCTTTAATCTAACGAGCACGATTGTTAAAATTTTAAAATTAGTTTTTGTATTTAATTTGCATACTGTCTGTATACTAGTTTATATCGCGACTTTGAGTGAGGGTTTGTAATGTTTTACGTGAATGTCCATATAAAATGAGAAAGTAAGGTAACATTTGATCAGTGCTCTATGGACATTTTCGAAACTAAGCTACGACTATTTGTAATGTTCAAAATCTGTTTTATTCAAGTTTTTAGATACCAACACTCATGTCGCTGTGTAGAACATGCAACACAAGATATGTTAACGATTAAACTAAGCTTCTTTAATTCTAAGTTACCTAATACTGGAAACGCACGTCAAGATTGTTTTATTATTAACTATTTGTTGCTAGCGGTTTCTACTCATGTTATTTAAAGACTATATAGAACTTAAATCCCCAATTAAAGGCATTTAGGGACTATACTAAAGTACCGTGTGATTGACCTCGGGTCGCCAACTAGCTGACTTAGCCGTCGCAAAGCGTTACCGATAGTAAGACATCTTAGTTGTATAGATTTAAATTCGCATGATATTTTGTCTAGGTTTTTGAAGCGTAGAAATCGATAATAGATACTTATGTTAATCTTAGATACTTATGTTACAACTTTTGATCTTATTTTTTTATATCTCATCTCTTGTTTATGAAGTTGTAGTCAATTTATAGATTTTTGTCATAATTTGTAAATGTTGGAAACTCAAAGCAACGTAATAATAATATCTGCTTCATTGGTGATATTTCTATATTTGTGGATCTCAGTTCGTTCCTACCAATCTACCAAACTCTTGTTTGGCGTATAGGAGGAAGGTACGAGTAATATATTTGACCGAATTCAAAAAACCCGAAGAACAATGTATATAACTCGACACATATGTTTTTTTGTGTACGTTTCGTCATTCGTATATAATATATAAATTAATATAGGAAAATGAAATTAAGTATATACTATGATGAGGCAAATCAAAATTTTTGAACAGGGTTTTTAGACTAAGTTTAAACGTACAGAGAGGTCATAGACTAAAAATATACTCATCGAAATATCAGACATTATTTATGCATTTACAAATCACTTATTATTTCACGTATTGAAATAAAAGAAAATAAAAACAGAATATACAAAACGAAAGTAAAATAATCACATTAAAGAATTAACATACTAATGACAAATTCAATGAAGCTTCATATCGAGACCTTGGCCTCTACAAATTCATTTTGTCTGTTTCTAATTTGAATACTGTGGCATTGATTTTGGATTCAAAGTTCAGTGCTGGGCGAACCTCGATATTTAAAAACAAAGCACTTGCAGTGCTTTCTATGTGAGCACGTGTATGACAATACTTGTATAAGTTTCTCGTCTAAAATATCGAAGTTTGGTACGTTGGTTTTGGTATTATTCCGATGAACTCCTATGAACGTTCTCTATGATAGATGCGTTAGAAGATGCAGAGAGATCTCTAAGCAGCGCACAATAAGCTTCTTGGAGGCTATATTAACCTTATCCTCTGAATGAGGGTGGTATTCTCATAACGTTTTATAAACGAACAAATTCTAACCGCTATCAAAGAACAATTCCCAAAAAATAAAAATTGAAACCGGCAAACAGTTACTACGAAGATTTATCTGGAAATATATCATCATAATCTGGTCATTATAGACGCGAAAGTTATCCTCGAATATATATTAATATATATACGGTCGAATAGAATAATCCCCTCCTTTTTTGTAGTTGATTAAAAATCAGATGTCAAGCACAATGCCTACAGTTGCGTGGTTAGTTAATAAGAGAGAGTGAAGGCATTACAAGGGGGTTATTGCATTGCTTAAAGACCAAGCGCTATTTTACACATTTGACAGAAATAGGCGTTTGGAGAAGTCCAAGTAAATGGGGGAAATAGATATACGAGTATCCATAACGAAGAAAACTGACATGAGAATACTTTCTTTTTTTTTGACTACTAGATTTCGATAATAATGTTCTTCAAAGAGATTTAAAGTACGTCTATGAATACTTTATAGCTCTAGATGCAGAGACTGTTAATGTAAGGCTTATAATAATTAAAAAAACTTTTCATTTAGTATTCCCGTATTAACTGAAATGATACAGTTAGTTTCCCGCCCAGTAGCTACAGTAATGAAATTCTTTGTTCTCATATATTCTAATGTATTAATTTGGCATTAAACATACAAATTATAATAAGCCTTTGTTTAACATTGCTTGTCTGCATTTCAATGAACTTGATTAGGTTGCATTTTATGGTAATTATATTTTTTTGCTTTGTTTCGTCTTATCAAGATGACTTCTGAGGATTTTAATAATTATTATCCGCTCCCGTTTGTAATTACACTTGTAAAAAATATTAAATTCCGAATTTCGTGTGGATGCAGTTAGGTACTTAGAGGATAAGACAGCGCTGATAGCTGAAAACACTATACGTCCACGAATTAAAAATTAATTACCAATTATGTTTCCAAATACCCATTTACTGCCAGTTTATGAAACTGAGAACAACTGCCAATATACTCTTTTAAACCGCCATATTACTCAAAAAGTGCTTGTATGTAACTGCAACCATCCTCACAAATGAATGTACTTTGCACTTCAAAGATACTCATCTTTTAAGATATTTAGTTTAAAACCTCACCACACCAAGGGTTAGTAGAATATCTCATCAAATAAGTAATTCATCACTCTTCTACCAACTTAGCGTTGAAATTTTCTTTACGACTAAATTAACCACGATCTTAGTAGATAATAATCAAATGTGTTTTGCTAAATATTTTGTATTATCTTCACATTTATAGCGTTTCGGCTTATATTTGAAATGTTAATGTTTGCTACTGCATTGTTTTGAACTTCAAAGAATACGACTCTGCAAACATTTTAATAATGAGTGATTTTTGAATAACTAAAACGTCGAGTTGTTTTATTTATGATCGTCGCAATTAAATGACGTACGTAGGTATACGTTACATTCTAGTAACCAATTATTGATGAGAAACAATCGATTGGACCGTATTAACGAAACTGTTATATGCTACTCTGTTGTTTTTCATGACAGTGAAAAACTACTTGGTCTGGAGGAGACGCAACATATTTTTGCTTAAATTAAATTTGCTTAAAAATAGTACCTAGTAATAATAGTAATAGTAGTATTTTAGTGTTTTTAATTTATGAATGAACTCCACGGTCACATGAAATATATATTTACTCGTTAATAAATCCTTTTTTTATATTGGTAATGATTTTTTTTATGGATTTATATTGTATTGACTCTAATTGATTAAAGGTTAATTATATAGTTAAGTTTATAGAATAAAAATTATAAGTGAGACAAGATGATTTATAATAAATGCGAACTAAGATTATATCTTAATTCAAATGCTTATAATTACGCTTGTTTTTCACACGTATCTATTAAGATAAAACGAACGAAAAAATATTTATTTATTAAGTATATAACGAAAAATATATTTCTAGTGTTAATTTATATAAGAAAACCCGAGATTATATTTTTTAAGTTATTAAACTATAAATAACTTAAATTAGTCAATTATAAGATAATAAATCATTTTTTAGAGTACAGATTTATTTTTATTCAAAGTAATGTGTCAAATATATAAATTAACCACACGATCAGAGTTTAACTTTAATTTTCAATAAATACCTAGGCAAATTATAAATCCGATCAATTTGTTTCGGATCGATTTCTAAATATGTTTTGTAAAATTCAATTTTATTCATTTAATCTCTTGTATTTCTGTTTAAAACATTACCTAACATTACCTACCTCTATTTTGAAGTAAACATTGTGAATGATCCGCCTTCCGAAATACTAACTAGCAACCTACTTAACAGCAACAGAAAATTTCTTATTGGATTTTCTATAGACAATTAGATAACTTACTGTTTGGTGAACCTCCTCGGAACATAGGGTTCGGTGCCATCCACGGAAAGGCTCCGAAGGGCCAGGCATGCGGCGTAGGTCCCTGATACAGCCTTGGCAGTAGCGGTTGCGGCACCACCACACCCGTCCTCTCCACTTCCTCCCCATCTTGATTACTCTCTCTGTCATCCCGTTCGTCTCCCACATTGGACTCAACATCTTCAATATCCACATCACTATCATCCGTGTCTATAACACTATCGTTGCTGGGCTCCGGCGTGTCCCTCGGAGCGTCATTTTTACTCCCCAATAAAGAGTCTACACTGAAGGAAATGCGGCCTTTCCCGCCGTTATCGGCGGTGTCAGACCGCTCGCATTCGAGCGACGTCTTCATCATCTATTTGACATTTCCCGATCACCTCCCCGCCGGCGGTGACATTCTCAATTCAAGCACGTCACTTGTTCACAGTGATTAATCACAGATCACTCAAGTAATCCGTTGCAGTGCTCGCGAGTTCTACGCAAAATGATTCGCGTGGCGGCTCGCCGGTAATCGCGGCTGTATTGGGGAGATCGCGGCCCGCCTCTCCCGAAGCGACAGAGACGCAGATACAAACCGAGGAATTTTAATAAGCGGCGCGGCCAGAACGAGACAACGATACAATTCAACATGTGTGTAAACGCGAGATTGGGTAGGCGGGGACCGTCGCGCTCAAATTAATCGCCTCCATGGAATACGCCTTATCCAGTAATGATTGCTGCTAGTATTGTAAACTTTATTGTCACCGCATAAAGTTGTTTTTTTATCGTGGCAAAATAAGCACTAGTGACGTAATAATAGTGTATACGTCAGATTGAAGTTGCTATTGTGTTGAATGAAAAAGGAGTAAATAGACTACCGTCGTTGGAGGGGACTTTACGATTTAATTATTCGCGAATACGGAGGCATTTTGTAGCGAGCTAATGTCTCATTGTCTCATTAATATCTCGGGCCGGCCATGTTTGATTTGTTTATGACACGGGCTAGGTGCAAACGTTGATGTTGGCAGTTGAAACGTCTATATTGTCTGTGGGAATTTAGCAAGTTGGAGTTAATTTAACTGAATGTTCTGCTTGTTAGTTGTTTCGGTGGGATGCTGTTTTTGCCAATGATGTATTAATTGAATTGTCTTTGTGTGATTAAGTTTAACGTCCAAGACGTGAAACATTTGTCGTACATAATGATGATGAATAACTTTAGACATTATTCTAATCGTTACGAAATTATTTTAGGGTTAAAGCAATTAAGTTATTTAAAGTTAACATATACTATAACTGTAACTTCCTGAAAAAATAAAAACTTGTTTCACTAAATCCAATGCCTACATTGGTAAGTGTTTATGTTTATAGATCGACTCATTTAGGGATTGAATTTAGGGTGAATGTATTTAAATTTTATCTAAATGGTTTTAGTACCAATTAGTTCTTAATGGACGACTCTGAGTACGGCTGTTTATGTACAACAACATCACAGCAAGTCATGCGTATTAAATCATTGCGAATAATTAAATAAATAGTACTTAGCTACAAATGGACTTAAAAGATTCGAATTAACAAAATCAAACAATGTCATTAAATAGACATAAATATGGACCCGGATCAAAATGTTTGGGCACTTAACTGCTACAATTTTGAACCTTATTCATATACAAATACGAAACAATAAAAGAACAAAGGCATATAGTGTCAAAGAAAAATAAACCTTATGCGTCTATGATACGGTCGATAAACTAAAATTGTGTCCCCTATCCAATTAACGCGGTAATTGTTGATACAGATTATCCTTCGTTTAATGAAAAGAGTGTAATGTACCGTTTATTGATATGAAAATAATCGGATTTATTGAGTTTGATTTAATTTAGTTAATGGTATTTATCGTGTAGATACGGATATTGATAGCTATTGCTTAATGTTATTAATTAAATTACACTAATTATGATAATAACATGACTTTTAGTGTTTAACGTTTTTTAAGTTATCATTCGTATCGTTTTAGTCTTCAGCTCTTTTATATACTATACTGTATATATAGATACTTAAGTTAATTGTCTTTGAAAAGTGTTAAATATATAATTATAGGTCTCACCTTTCGTTTTAAATGCGTCTTAGTATTGCTAGTTTGTCAGCCACTTTGTAGGTGTCTATGAAATTAATTATGAAATCTCCAAGTAACAATACCCTAGAGCGAAAAGTCCTTTATAAATCTCACTACGAAGGCTTATATGAAGAGCAAATAAAATTTGACTTTCAAGGGGCACTGAAAATTTATACTGAAATAATACGAAGCTCTTTGTAATAATGACTTTCATATTCCCGAGTGTTGCAAACAATTTAGCGGAGATGAGATATTTTTTTATTAAAAGTTGGCGAGGGCGGCCATTACTCCGCGCGAAATGAGTTTTTAGTTGGCGACCTTTTTTCGTTATACAGGCTGTGTCAATCATAGATCATTTGATTAACAACTGAAAATTACGATGTGTAAGGGCATGTTCTATTTCATCTTCTTTTCTTTATTTATTAGCTATGAAGAAAGTACATGACCGTTCATTTCTATTTTAACGATATTCATAATATCGTATTCATTTACAATACTAATATAGTGACAATCCACGTTTAAGAAACTTAAAGAGTGCGAGTCTTGTTTCGATTGCGATAACACTCGAAAAATTGTAAGTATATGTAAATAGAACACTATCAATATTAATATTTTATTACCAATGTTGTATAGTTAATCAAGCAAGTCATAATAAATGGGATAATCCATTGAATTAGAAAACTGTCTAATATACGTAATTGAAAGAAGGAGACACATACATATATACCACAGACGGAACTTTACATTTATGTGTTAATTAGAGGCAGACCAAAGCTAAGCAAATCTATTTTTCGATAACGAAAGACTTTTCCGAACAGCCTGTGTCGGAAAAGCGGCAAAAGTAATAAAACGTGCGTCGCCGCCGCTGTCATCGTAAAAACATTTCCCTCTTTAATATTCCGCAATTGCCACTTTTCCTTATATTTTTATGCTTAATGTCACCCAGATAACCGTATCCTGGCCCGGGAATATTCCAATGAGGTTTAATTTCAATTTAATGTCTCTTCAGAGAATTTAATTTAGTTACTAAACGTTTGCTTGGTGTAATTAAATTTTTTCACATGAATTTCAAGATGTGGAGTTGGCTAGACGAGTATTCGATTAAGATAACCAAATTGCAATTAAAGTTATATATTTCGATTGATGTACTTGATTTTGGTGATTATGGATCATTTTACAAATTATATAATTTTGGTTATATTTTTAAAGATTTATAGAGTTTCATCTCCCATCTGCCTTATTGAAATTTCTTTCTGGCAATTCTGTATAATTCAATCGTTACAATTATTATTCTCACTACTGGCTACTCAAACATAGGTGATACCTGGCTGAGAAGCCAGGGATTCTATTTTATGGTGTAATTGCAAAAATAATGAATAAAGAAATAAATCATTTACTTAGCTGCAAAGTTGCGATGGCGTTGTTACTATAGTAGTTCTATATTGGCATACTTTGGCAATTTTTTTGTGTAGACCTTTAGAGTTGGTACTAAGCGTGGGCAAAAGTAAACTACAACGGATTGTATACACGCATCAAGAACTACGTAAACATTATTAAAATCCATTTATTCGTTCGTGCAAAAGTTGTTTAGCACCTATTTAAGAAACCCAGAAATAAAAATCACGACAAAACAGCGCCACCTTGTTAGGAAGGGCTGTGTAAATCTCAAAAACAAACAGCACCCTAAAACAAGCAAACATACTACCACTTAAGCATCACTTAACTCGGCCAATTTTAAATGACCCCTCGGCTCGTCCCTTCAAGATAAACCGTCCTATTAAATGGGGCTCTACCTAATTTAAAGATGCATGGGTACACACCTAAAACAAAAAGCGAAGTGAAATTTTTAACTATTCACCATACCTAATCTAACATTCTGATCTTCGGAATATAATACTATTTTTATAGAACCCACGGCAGTCCTAGTGGGGCATATTTGAGACCCATTTTGTCTACAACAACTACCTCTGCTAAAGACGAATGGAAACAAGAAATACTTATAGTGTATTTTAATTGAAAAAAAAAATGTGCTAATTTGAAATTTAAAAGACTACTATTCGAAATTCGAACGTTACAATATACACTCGTGCTTAAGTAAGTACCTCATTTAACAAATATTGAACTGTGTAACTGTAACAATTTGAGCTCTGTGTAAATATTGGCGCCAACAGCAGATTATGGCTCTGTATTTGTTTTTCAAAAATGGAACGTTTTCGCATTTAACACCTTTTATGCTTTTAAGGGAGTTAAACATTACGTGTGTGGTCTACCTGCTTGATGATTTTTAATCTGTGACTCTCCTTTTAACATGTTATCTCTTCGTATTAGCGCCTAATTGTGGTTGAGAAGCTCTTTGTTCGGTTTTTGTGTGGTTTGAGGTCGGATTTAGTTTAGTCAAGTATCTTATAATAAATAAATATTAGGCGTAATTTTAATTCTTAGGTATATCAGATGTAATAATAATATTATTGTCGATTATTTAGTTACACATTTTTTGAAACTAAGCATAATGATGCTATCTATAAAAAATGTAAATTTAATAGAGATTTTGAATGTAAATTAATAGCAATACTATTGCCGATACAGAAAAAAATCATGGATATGATCTAAATGATTAAACTCAAAACTCAAAATTATAGCCACCATTGATGTGTATAAAACCCGACAAAGTAAATTAAATTAAAATTACTTAAGCCATTGAAACGCGTGCGCTTGAACACGTGCAAAATCCCTTTGTGATCAAATCTCAAGGGTCTTTGATATCACGAAGGTGACGCGAAAAAACGTCAATAAACAACAATAAAAACTCAACGCTTCAAAGATCTAGTCTCTATCATATTCGAATAAGGTTGAATATCAGCTACCTGTGGCACTTCGTAGTCTGTGTCAAAAATGATGTCTTCTTTTCCGTGAAGATATTTAGATAACATTAGTGGCTTCTAAACGGTTGTCCGGCAATTTCAATGGGTTCCCATATAAAACTCTATTCATATATATGAATGGATGACGTTTTTCCATGAGATGGTTTTATGTTGATAAATACGCAACTAATCAAATTATTTATGGTATTAAATAGTAAAACATCTGCTAGTCGGCTCCTTTCTTGCGAGGGATAAAAATTATTTGAAAGGGTTTTGCACAATGGCTTCTTAAAAGTTATAGAGGAATTTGACTTTTTGAAGCCTACCGCAATAATCAGATCTAAATATCAAATCCTTTATAAAAAAAAAATATAAAAAAATTGCTACTTGGCAGAAAGCTATAATTTAATGGACGATGATTTCAAGGAAATTTTTAAATTAAACTTTGGTTGACAGAACTTAGTCATAAACAAAATTCTGAAAATTAACGTCCCAATGATTTTGTAATACGTCAATAGGACAAAGTTGTTAAGGGGATGCCATATATTTAAACTCAAACGTAAATTAGACGAGGGTGGGTTAAACATCACTTTTCACCTCATTAACTCTCGCTAAGTACCTACTCCATTATATACTTTGTGTAGTCCTAAATTGCCCATTGGTTAGGGGTTTACAGCCAGTTGAAGTTGGATTACGTGTATTTTAAGAAATTCGAATTTGGAAGAGTCGTTTGTTTTTTTATTCTACCCTTACAATTTGATCATAAATTATTAATAACCGTATCTTTTATTCGATCACGAACTGTTACCTCGTCGCGTTGTGTTTTTTAAAAAAAAAACACCCTTTTGACGAAATATTTTATTATATTTAATTATAATTACAATCACTATTTCACCACTGATTACTTTTTATATTCACTTACAGAAATTCCGCTCGCATAAGATCCCAATGTAAAGTAATTGATGGAATATATAGGCATATATTGCTGATCGGCAAAAATTTTTTTTTTCTAAACCGTATGTAACAGAACGCAAGAGAGATCGTCTTGTGCCAAAATTTTTTAAAAAGGAGTAAGAATCCAGGATATTTGAAGGAATCAAATCATGAATGGTTTACTATTAGCTTATTGTATTATTATATTGTAGAGCCTATTCAGAGAAATGACAGCGCAAATGTATAATATATTAACTCGACTCCAAAACCCCATATGTCCAAACAGCGAGTGATATTCCATTTATCGTGTTTCATTGTCACTGCTCCTATTATGGTGAGTACCGGTGATAGGGTGACCATCATTGCATATAGTTTTGTATTCAAGCTAAAAATATATAAACGTAAAACATATGACGATATATAATGTTGAAATCCATTATTTTCAATAGAAAATTTTTACAGTGTAGAGAAATAGTGCGGCTTATGTTTCACGAATAACGCTCTATTAATGTATAGGTAAACCATTAATTAACCCTATTGAAGTTATGCTTGATAAAATACTGTGTTTAAAGTTATAAAAACTACACAATCGTAATCTTTGCAATATAATTGAACTCATAAATAAGATTCATTGAGATATCATAGTCACCCCAGCTAACACAATATAGGACCCAAACGCGTATTCAGAGCCATTTTAATGACCGACTGATAGCCGTTTAAAAACGAATTTGCTCACTTCTGGTACATTAAACAATTATTATTCATGTAATGGCCTATCGCGTGTGATTCTACGCGTGGAAAACCGGGTTGGGTGTATGTTAAGGGTGCTCACAAGAAATATCTGTTATCTGCAGCAGGATGTCTGAAAAAAGCTTATTTAATTTCATTTGAATGCTGCTGTTTTTTTTATAGACAACAAATAAGATCTAGGTCAAAAAAAGAAATAGGTCTTCTCTATACTCCATTAACGTATTTACGTTACCACAAATAAATATAAACTCGTCTATACATTTCGTCCGAAACAGAGGTTTGGAAAAAAAAATATTATATTCGCTTTGTATAACAGTTATATTCACATCCAGGAAACTAGTGTTATAATAACTCGAATTAGAGGTTTTCCTTATTCTAATCAACTTAATTGTTAATTAATTGTAACGAACGCGGTATTTGTAGCGTAATACTGAATACAAAGGGTTCGTAGTACGAACACTGTAAAAAAGGAAAGTATATACATGTAAAAGTTAAAAACTAATTAGTAGACTTAATTTTAAAACAAATATATTGTACATTATCTTTTTTTAGCACGAGTAACTAAAACTTCTTTAAGCTCGACACTTCGGCATAAATTATAGTAATAGTAAATCGTTATAATCCCTTACAGAGTTTTTTATTTAAATAAATATTTATATTTATTATTATTACATTGTATATTTTTACAACAAAAACATTTGAGTGCAAGTTGTATTACTGCCTTATTGACAAAGGTTGTATAGTTGAGACTTTTCAGGGGACCAAGGCCAAACATTCTCTCATATACGTTGTAACCGTGTTCAATCTGCGATTTTTTTTTTGACTTTCATATATTTTTTCCGAAACTAGCAATAATTTACAATTACTTTTTTTCAAATTTGTCAAACGTAACTCTGTCCCTTGAGAGATATCACACGATTTCCCTCAATCTACTAGGAACTCTTTGCTTGCTTCTCCTTATTTCTCACTTACTTCAACAACAATTGAATTTACTTCAATGAACCCATATATTTGTAAATAGATAGGAATATTTTCAGAAACACTTGGAAGATCCAAAGTATCTTTAAAGATATAATAAATAATAATTTTATACCTCTCTGTGTACTGTATTTAATGTATTGTAATTAGTCAGATTATTAATCATAGTTCACTTGATGAAACTTTTAATTTTGCTACTTATAACTATTTTATCCTTGAAGAGTATCGTTATGTAAGATAATATAATTGATGTAAGAGTTTGATTTTTATAATTCAAATAAAATATAATTACTAAAACATCATGTTCACCTTATCAAATTTGTTTTGCATTTATCCTCAAAGAACTATTTCAAATAACAGGAAAGCCGCACTTAAAATAACTCAATAATAACAATTAAAGATAATAATTTTCCTTTAATTACCGGAATTGTGGTATTGATATCAACGCTTAATTAATGGGTTTTCCAACGAGTTGTTTTGTAAATCAAAATGAAACAATGAAATTTGTAATTATAATAATTGCATATTATATTCATACGACAGTTTTTAATCAATGACAGCCGAAATATTAAACAATTTCGTTAGTAAGATTTTAGCGTTGAATGTAAAGAAGTGTTTAAAAATAAAAAAAGACAATATACCATCTGTTTTTCTAAACGCTGTACATAAGACTAGATACACCAAAAGCAAACTTCACCATGCTTATTTTAAAATCATTTAGACCTATTTATAACCCGTTAAGGGTCTATAAAGAAAACCAAAACACGACCTTACGAAGCGTTTCAAATCATTCGTATAAATGCATTTCGGGTCCGTAATGGGCCACTTTAGTTCCCCAAATAGGGGCTATGAGCTAACACATAAATAATGCCCGGGGTTAAACGACAAGCTCACTGAATGATTCGACAATTACAACGCGTAGGGAATTCATTGAATTAAATGTGCTTATTGAAGGAGCATTGTGTGATTTCATTAAGTGTTCCCTGTTTGAATAAATTTTAATTTGATAGTGCATACTTGATCTGTTTTATTTTCTATATTTAAAAAGAAAACTGCTTGTAATTTGAGCATTATTTTGACAACCTTCGAGATTCAAACTTGCTGTACTGGTTGAGAAGCGGCCGGCAATAGTTGGATGAAAATCTATTTCTGTCGTGTTTAGCGGCCAAATATTTCAAATTCAAAATGGAACGACATTCTACTCCGCAATATGGTGACCAAAGAGGTAACTTATCTAAGGTTTGATTTAAATTTCGAACTGGCTTGCACATAGAAAGCTGTTTAGTGAAAAAAAGCGCCCATCAATGTGTTTTTAAGAATATTTAGACATGCTTTATAAATGATTTAAAACGTCGGTGCGCCAATGAGTGTAGAATCGTTGAGTGAAAGAAGTTCTAGAAATAGAAATATCACATCTTATGTGACCAATCTCAGTCTCTAACACCCTACATACGTTAAATAAATTTCATCGATCTATGTCATATTTACAAGCATAATATGTAAATGTTTGTCAAGTAACATATTTTAATAATATTGCTACGAGGGGTGCCCTAAACGCGTTTAGTCGGTATTAAATTCGATATTTTTCCATATCATTGCGGGGTGGGAAGCTGAGGGTTGCTTGGAGAATGGTATTCAATACTACAACAATCAAAGGTGTGTGACAACTCAAATCAAACAAGCAACCCATACTGACAAAAACTATTGCTTCTAGTTTGAGTCTTATCTTGATATATATTTGCAATATATATTTGTATGATCCTTTTAATGATACAAGTAAGTATAGACATATTCATAGATATAGATATATCTGTATGTATATCTTTAACTGTATTGTATGTGTGAAATATGATGTGTTTTTTGTGTTTGTATAAAATAAAATAAACAAATAAGTTTTACTTTAGCATGTACCAACGTGACGTATATAATAGGTACTAATTAAAATATAGAACCTGTTTTAAGGATGTATTTTTAAACTAATTTAAAATATAAAATTGTGTTTTATAATAGTATAAAACCGTCCCACAAACCCCCAGTTGAGCTCGGTTTAACGCAGTCAACTGATCCAATAATCTCTTCGTCTGAATTCATTAATGTATTTGTAGTATCGTTATTGTATCGCAGGAAATTTACTACTTTTTCCTCATATCCGTTTTCACTGCGTTTGATTAACTGGCAAGGGGCATTTTAATTCTTTAATAGGGATTAACATATAGGCTCTTTTTGGTTAGTTTTATAGGTTTAAATAATATCGGTATGACGATCTAGGGATACCCTAAGCGTGATAAGGTTAGTTGTTGTCTTGGCGCCATTTTTAAGATATTTATGAAAGAATAGCATTGTCATAGTTCCCATATCACAGGCGATAAATAACTCACCTCGGAGCGAACCCAGCGTGTGTGAAAAGTAACCCAATTTGTAATATTAAAAACAAGCTTAACAACGAAGTTTAATTCGATTATTTAAAAAGCATTAAAAATAATGACTTATTAATCAATCGAATCTTGTTCTGGTTTGATAGATTACGCAGTATGTGAAGTACGTACGTAATGTATACTAATATATAAAATTGGAGTGTCTGTTTTTAATATTGAAATAACATAGTATATAAATATATATACTATACATACACCAAAATGACATTTTTTTTAATTTTTGTCTGTCTGTCTGTTTGTTTCGGCTAATCTCTGGAATGGCTGGACCGATTTTGACGGGCCTTTTTTTTATTGGTAACTGATGTAATAAGGAGTCACTTAGGCTACTTTTATTAGGGTTCCGCAGCCTACGTAAAGGAACCCTACGTCATGTCCGTTCATTCGCCCGTTCTCACTCTAGTGTCGAAACGATTAGTGTTAGAAAGATGGAACTTTGCACGGATATATGTGTATTTACTACGCCGATAAAAAGCTAAAATAAAATTACGTAATAAAAAACGTATAAAATTCTGTAGTCTAATTCAAAATATTGTGATTCATTTTTGCTGTTTTCCTTTTTTGTCTTTAAGTAATAATTATAAATAAAGTACATTTGTGTTTATTTAGTTAGTGACGTAGATAGTACATGTTTTCGAAAATAAGTATTTTTAAGTTGTTATACCTAATCGCTGGTACATCTAGTTATCCAATAAACTTAATGTCATTAAAATATATTAAATTTACAATTGTGAGTATCCAAACAAGACAAACTCCTTAAGTAATAAACCGATACTACTACAAAAAACATCACTAATAGTTTTCCAAAAATCAATCATTTGTATCTAAGCCGAGAATAACTTCCAAAATTGTAAAGATTCCAACTTTCGACAACTACACATGCTAACCTTTCAACGAAGACTATCATTAATTATTATAATCATTAATCATTAAAATGAGACTTAAAAGGAGAAATGAGCTGCAGTTACCGAAGTAAACAGTTCTAATGATACAATTGTAAGATTAATTATATCATTTCATAGTTTTTGAATGAACGGGTTGTGAAAGAAATTAAGTAAAATGCACCTTATGATCGTGTAGTTAGACTTAAATTACGATTAATACAAAACGGCGTCGGTGTGTCTGATTTAGAAGTTATTCAAATCGAATGACGTTGTATTTTTCATTCATAAAGAATCTAAGAAACTTCGATCTTCATTCATAATTTAACGCCATTTTTGTATAATTATAAACGGCTTTACATGTGAAGTGTATTTTATAGTTGTTTAATAAGTATTGGAATACATTATGAATAGTTTAGTTACCTGGCGATAGAAATTTAACGTACTTTTTGCGTAGCTCATATGACAATGCCCGTGACATTAAGGTTTTAAAATACAACGAATGAGTTTGGTTTGAATTGTTGTTAGTTTCCAATGCAACCGATATTTTTGCCCATTATACTATACTCAAATTCCACCAGAATTAAGAATTAGTGCTTAGAAAATGTAACTGTAATCAGGTATGAAGATTCCTAACTGCTTATAAATTGAATATAATATTTGCACCATTAAATTTCTTTTTTTTAAATCACTATAAATCATTTACGTGCCTTTTACTAAATCGTAAATATTTTCGTCCGATGTTCTTAAGATATATTGGTCGCGATTCTGATGTACACCTCTAAAACTAAAAATCTCTAAATTTAGGTTTAGACCTGTCAAACGTGTGTAACCTATTCTATATATTTCTACATTGACAATTTAAACCTTATTGCTATCAATTTAGAGATATACAGAATAGGTTACGCTCTCTAAAACTGTTTGACAGGTCTAAGGTTAAATTTAGAGTTTTTTAGTTTAGAGTGTGTACATCAGAATCGCCATCAATGATATGGTTTCTATCCTAATATATATCTATACTATAAATTACCACTTAAAGCGATTATTAACAATAATGCTCACATTAAAAACTCGATAAAGCAACGAATAATAAGCCACAGTAGCACAATAGATGCGTATAAAATATTATAGATAAAACGGATATAGAGTATGAGGAAAACGAACAGATGCAAATACCCTATTATCATGGGTGACGGTTAATATGTATTGTTTAAATTGATAATTGTATAACGTAATTTGTAACTAGTCACAATAGAAAAAAATAAAAATATATTATGCATTTATTAAGAGGAATTGATTACTGATTATTTAAACAAGAAGAATCTACAACGACCGTGAAGGGCACTTTTCCTGTAAGTTTTGTGGAGCTGTGTAAATTATTCTATTTTATTAAAGAAAACGTATTTTTATAATTAAAATCATCAAATTCTAATACCAACATACATATGCAGGGTTCATCTGTTTTTTGATATACTATAACATGAACAGATGTCTAAAGGGTCTAACAATAGAGCTAAGTGACTCTAGTTAAATAATAAACTTTAACGACACCTTATTAAGGATTTATTTGTACACTCGAATTATTATAATATAATTTATTACAAATAACTTGAATAGGGTTCTTTTTAGATTTATGCCTTTAATGTTCATTTCCTGATTTTTATAGCTACTAGGTGGCCATCTTGTAATGCAAACGACGTTAGATGATAAAAATAAGGTCTTATTAAGGTCTTTTTAAATGGATGCATTATTCTTAGAATTTATAATATTACAAAAATGGTCCCTTACCTAACTTCTTTCTCTTCTTCAGAAGATTCTTCACTCACTTCTTCTTCTCTGAACCTTTGTTCGGTTTTCGTCGACTCTACACACGATTGTCTCCGTAATGAAAACTGTGATACACTTTGATATTAAAAAGATTAATTCTACATGTCATCTGTTACCATGACATAAATTATATATACATATGACATAATAATAATACAAAAGCAGATTTTTTTGAAGAAATTTGTTGACACTAAAGAATCGGATATTTATTGTTAATTAGCAATCTCAGTTTTTTATTTACGCACATATTAAATTTAAAACATGCTGCTGTTTGCCTAATCACTCTTACGTATATGCAAATAATCACAAGTAGAAAACATTAGTATCTTAAATATGTAAAATACTCGCTCACATGTAGGACATAATAGGACAAAAATATGTATATCGTGCAGTTAATTTTGTATTAAATCCTACTTTGACAAGATAATCTGTTCCAAATTTAATCTGTACATCCACAGACTATGAAAAAAGTGGCGCCAAGTGTCACAGGTCAGTTCACGACTGAATTTGGAACGCCCCCAAACCTGATCCTCTTGGGCCGAAATAGAACCGATCTCTAATGAAGCGTGGAAGTAGAATTATGACTTTCCTGGGCGGGAAATATGACTCATAACACTAACACTCACTTTAAAAGTTTTTCACATTAATTGGAATTATTAATAATTTTACCAAATTATTTCTCTCATTGGAAGCCTTAAAAGCTTTTATAGGAATAGAGTACAAAATAATAGGTCTTTACCTATGAAATTGCCGTTTTGCAGTACAGACTTTTCCAAACAAAAAAAAGTTTTGATTGGCTATGAATTCTAAATTCAAATTAATTTTGTTTTAAAAATATGACATTCTATTTACAAAATCAGTCTTTTGTTTATTGATTAGCGTTGTATTTTCATTACATTTCAACATTTTTCCTCATAATGGATACTTTGAAATTTCGTGTAATTATGGAATATGAGTTCCGTCGTGGCACCAACGCGGCACAAACGACACGTAACATCAACGACGTTTACGGAGAGAATTGTACAAACGAACGTACAACCCGTTATTGGTTTGCTCGGTTGCGTTCTGGGAATTTTGACTTTGAAAATGATTTCGTGGTCGTCCGGTAACTTTAATCAACAATGATGAATTAAAGGCGATTGTGGAAGCTGATGAATCTCAATTTACAGCTGAGCTGGCAGCAGCTTTTGATGTTAGCATCAAAGCAATATTGGTCCATTTGCGACAGATTGGCAAGATAAAAAAGCTTGATAGACGGGTGCCCCACGAACTTAACGATCGCCAGCGCAACGTACGCGTCGAGACTTGCCTTGCTCTGCTTAACAGGCACAGAAATGAAGGGCTTTTGAAGCGAATTGTTTTGTGCGACGAAAAATGGATTCTTTTTGACAATCAAAAGCGCTCAGCAAGTTGGTTAGATCCTGGTTCGGTACCAAAGCAATGTGCAAAACGAAAAATGACCCCTACAAAGGTGATGGTCACAGTTTGGTGGTCTAGTGCTGGTGTGATTCATCATAGCTTTATACAAAACGGCGAGAGCATTACTGCAGATGTGTACATTGAAGAACTTACCACAATGATGGCGAAACTCGCACGTCTGCAACCAGCTTTGGTCAATCGGTCGTCTCCACTGCTACTTCACGACAACGCGCGACCCCATACTGCACAACAGACCGTCTCTAAGCTGCATGAGTTGGGTTTGGAAGCTCTCCCTCATCCACCATACTCAACTAGATCTTGCACCTACCGACTATTGCTTTTTCAAAATTTGGACAATTTTGTTTTTAGTGGAAAAAAAATTCAATTCACGAGAGGCAGTACAAAACACCTTTGAAGAGTTTGTTGTCTCCCGTCCAGCTGTTTTTTTCGAGAAGGGTATCCATAAACTGCCACAGCGTTGGCAAAGATGCATTGATTGCAGGGGTGATTACTTTGAATAAAAGAAATAAATAAGTTCGAAAAAAAATACTTTAACTTTTTTCAAACAAAACGGCAATTTCATAGGTAAAGACCTAATATATATTAATATAAATCGAAATCGGTAAGATCTTTACCGACCGAAATATTAAAAAAAAAGACATCGTAAAATATGAAGGAATTTAAAAATGGAACGGTCAAAAGTCATAATTCAAATTTGGAAGTTAGCAAATTCAGTAACGAACCGTGTCGAGTGCATCAGGACTTTTGACTCAGGTAGCGATGCATCGAGTTGCAAAGGCACCGCTTATGGTATATCCAACAGTAAAGAGGAAGCATGGATTTACCGTCCAACATTAATAAAATATTTTAAAAAATCATGTATAATCTGTATTTTTATTTGATTGCATAAATGAAATGCAACATTCACTTTTAGAAAGTCAATGTTGACTTATTTGCAGACACTTGCAAAAATTGACATTTCGATCGAAACATGTAGAGAGCATACATACGAGCCTGAAAAATCTAATTACCCATTAGTATCACCAAATATGGCGTATAAATATTGTAAAATGCTACTTGCAATAAATTAATTCCAACATTTGATGAAAGCCGAATTCTAAATTATGATCAACAATACAAGATGTCGCCGTACTGCCAAACACAACCTTAAACCCGCCATAATATTTATGGTGGCTATATTTAATTTTCGCAACCTTTGCTAACTACCGCCGTGGAGGTTTTATTACTTTTTTCGGCGGGTAACCCTAATCTCGGTGACTTGTTAAGTGATTCCTTGAGATTAATGGCGGGTTAATGAGGTCTTATTACGTTGGCAGCACTGGGCTAAATCGATTTCGAAGTTTATCGGTCATTAGTCGATTATGTAGTTATTGCTTGGAAGATATATTATTATTTGAACAATGATTTGAAATAAGAATTTGCTTTTTATGCTTTTGAAAATGCAATTAAACTGAGAAATAAATTTATAATTATTATTTTATTGTTCAATTAATTTAGATTAAGAACTGGCGTGTATCATTGGTTTCTTTTTTTCTAAATTTTCAAATATAGAACGTTGTTGCAAGTGCCGTGTTATTATCGTAACGTAAGTACGAAACCCAAAAATATTTTTTTTATAGTTTCTTTAGATACAAAACATTCAAAGACAAGAACGTTTACTGTAACACCAAATTAATAAATGTGGAATCTTATCGCGCAGTGAGCTTCGGGCGTGAACTAATTAAATGTATTGACTTGGCTGCAATTTATGTTTTAATTAAACAATCGCGCCGATCGCAGGTTTATTAATATGTATCTAGTAAGTAACCTTATGTAAATGTTCTGTGGAAATATTATGGCTTTGTTATCGATGGAATTTTAGCTTAGCAGAGCTGATTACATGCTCCAAGTGCTTAGGTGTGCTTGTGTGACATCCTCAACATGGAATTTTTGAGTTATTCTGTATTTTAGCTAAGGTTATATAATAATGATGATATTTTTATTTTTTATGAAAATATACTGGGAGTGGTGGAATTTTATTACGTCGTTCATGAATAAAACGTGTACTAATGCATCTTAAATGTATGTATATCTTTAATGGATTTTTTGAATCTCTTAGAAATATATTTTTGCATAAATCTATAACTATGCCTCCTTTTAAGAATAAATCTACCTATACACCCAGACCAAGGCCACAATATATGCTTATCACGTTAATATTGACCGTATCGGGGATCGAACCATGGTCCGAAGTTACGGTAATCCGACATTAAGACCACTGCACCAACTGGCTCCTCAAAGGGTATATATTTAGCACATACTGAGTTCGTTGCTTTACGATTAAAACCATATACTCCAATTGGGGGTTCCAGGATATTTTCCAGGACATCCTATATAGTATGACCGGTTGTTAGTGCGGTGGGCAGATGTTAGCCACTCGTTAGTGAACATGAGCCGTTCTGCCTACATCTTAATTAAGGAGAGCTGTGTCCGGAACATAGTATAGACGCACGAAAGTCCACTGAATCACTTGGATTCTATCATATATCACAGTTTATAATCTTAAATAAAATTCATACGTAGCGAAGTAATAAAAGTAAAATCAAAGGTAATTAGTAAAAGAATTAAGAATAAAAATCGGATGCACTCATTTTATATGAAACCCTAAAACAGCCGGTTTGATATTTAAAATAACTCTTGTGTCTCAAGTCTTTTTATATTACCTTTAAACTCGAACTTTCTCGCAGCCGTACCTATATTTGGTAGAATATTGATGACCAATTAAGCGGCGTGTTCGAGCAATCTCGGCTACCGAAGATAAGGGTATTTGTTGGTGTCTACCAGGAGACAACTTTATGCTAATTTATCCCCCCTCCCTGCCGACCGGTCTTAATCAACTGGACTTTAGCCCTTTGAATTCTCGAATGCGCAGTGTTTTTATCGATTAAATGTACGATCTCCTTTAACTATGAAAATCTAACCAGAGATAAATTAAATTCGTAAGTCAATTCAGGAATTTCATTAAATCACTTACAATTCAAAAATCTGACTCCAACACGGCACCATATTAACGACCATAATAATCCCCCTTTTATATTGAAATAATAAACCTGCTTAAAGTCCATCAAATCTATTGCCAGATGCAAATTACACGTTATAGACTATAATTCGCACAATAGACTACCTTAATGTCTTCTAATATTTATGAAGATTACAACCAATAGAGAAGAGAGATTTATTAGACCCATTCGAGCACTAATTCTCTATGGCATTATAACTTGGACAATTGACGCTTTGTAACCGACTCAATATATTCCAAATGACTCCTTGACGCTCAAAGAACGTCTAGGAGTCGTCGCTAGGGTTGTCGCGAAATATTTTTCATTATAAATTTAAATTTATAAATTAAATTCTATCGGATATCAAGTTATTTATTTCTGTTATATAATTAAAGTCAAATTATTTAAAAACATACATAACATAGACTAGTGATGAGGGCTTACCTACATTGGTACAGTATTAATGTATCTGCGCGATGTAGGTACTCTAAAACTATAGAAAATTAAGGTAATTAAATTGTTGCATGTTTTAAGTTATTTGTGTAGACAACCCTAGAAGCCGCTTTTTGGAAATCGAACGAATATTTATTTTGAATTAAGAATAATTTCTTTTTGCTGCCGTCTGTGGACGTGTGCCGCGCATTAGTGAGCATTGTTGACGTTATATTAATGAAGGCCGTATTTATTCCTTTATCCTATACCGCATAGTATAAATGTAGGGTCAAATATTTCTTAACAGGGAAAAAAACTCTTTTGATAGCATAAAAACACATTCCATGTGTATTTGAAAAAAAATCTCAATAATAAAAATAAATATTCTTAAAACGTAAATCGTCTGATAAGAATTATTGGAAATACTTAGTAAGTAGACTTTATTTTTAAAAATGATTCATTGAAATTTGTTCAATTATATCTTATACTAGCTGTGCCCGCAACTTCGTCCGCATGGATTAGGTACAACAACTTAAAAATACTTATTTTAGGAAACATGTACTATCTACGTCACTACCTAAAAGAACACAAATGTACTTTATTTATAATTATTACTTAAAGACAAAAAAGGAAAGCAGCAAAAATAATCACAATATTTTGAAAAGATTAGGGGAATTATAAAAGATAGGCCCAGTAGAGAGAGTGTGGTGGCATTTCTTGCGCGTAAGCTGCGCGCGACTTAGATCATTTACGTAGACTGCGGAACCCTAATAAAAGTAGCCTAAGTGACTCCTTATTACATCAGCTACCAATCACAAAAACTCCCGTCAAAATCGGTCCAGTCATTCCAGAGATTAGCCGGAACAAACAAACAGACAGACAGACAAAAAATTTAAAAAGAATCATTTTGGTGTATGTATCCTATATATATTCATATGCATGTATTAAAAAACGGTTACTTCAATATTAAAAACAGACACTCCAATTTTATATATTAGTATAGATAAACTGCAATGCTGTTGTGTGTGTGGTCGTAAGTTCTAATGTCAAATAAAATATGTCATAGTATCTGTAACAGGGAATATTCAAAGAACTAATGTTATTCTTATCTTTCTTAATGAATCATTTCAGAACTTATTAATTTACGATAATAATCAAAGTCAGCATTAAAAGGTATTCTTAAAAATTTAAAATTACAAGCTTTATACACCTAACAACTTATTATTTTTAAAATTCAATCCATTATGTACATACCTACATTCAAATAAAGGTCTATAATATCAGTAAAGATTTACACAAACGCTATAAGAGTTACGAATATAATTCGAGATTCGAGACAATTCGAACAAAAGCAACACAAGTCCAAGACGAGAAATGTATCTAATTTACTCGTGAAAGACTGCATTGTTTTGAAATAAGATCCATTAGTTATTGGTGACGTGGCTCTAATTGCTTTATGCAAATATAGATTAAGCTAGCTAGAATTATTAGGCCTCTGTTTTACAATTCTTAGTGTTACATGACAGTTTAATTTCGTCAGGATTTTACTCGTAATATATGTGCATCAGATCATTGTATCTAGAGAAACCTTTTACCATCCATGTCTCCAAAAGATGTTTGCTCATTTTTGCTATGTGCCAAAAACATAGTAAATGAATGAAATAACTGTTGGAGGCGTGTGGAAAGAACATTCGCCCACGCAGGAAAAATCCGTAATGTTTATTAATTAGTGTTAATTAACGCAAGAACTTATTTGTGAAGCTTGTGTGCGTTTGATGTGTATTAATATTTAATTATACGTATTGATTATGGCTTAAATTTAACATATACTTATTGGTATATAATACAAGCGAATCTCATTTTTAGCTGAAAGGAATAAAAGCTAAAACGGTTTACATATGATATAAAATACTTAAAAAATCTTAGAATTTACGAACTCGTGTAAATTGAACGTAGATTCAATAAATTATGCCTTTCATCGAATAGTGCTAAACCACCAAATTAACTGATACAGTTCCTAAATCGTTCCCAGGTGTCGAACTAATTTTTCTAAGTGACGTTAATTGTTACCACTTCACTTAAATGAATTCTGTTTAGATATAGTCTATGGGAATAGATATTGTCTTCAAAAACCTTAAACAGGGTGATCAATATGATAGAAAATTTTGTTTCTATATGAACATAGATTTTCTTTATATTGGCAAATACATTTTGGAACCTATTTCATAAAATTATACGCATTTAAGGATGTTTTAAGGTAATCTATGCATCATAAGATGATCTGTTAAAATATAAATATATATGTAGTTGAAAATGCTGTTCTGTTGAAAAATTGTTTCAAATACTTCAAAATCACAGGTAATGAATAATTGTTTCATATCTATGAAATGTCATACTGCTGTCAATGCCAACAATATTGTAATTGATAGAGAACTTAGAAAAATACAAAGAATAATATATTGTAATATTTATTTTATATAAATAAATACACATTTACGATTATTGACGATATTCCCCTTAATTTAGATTTTTTTACGCTATATAAATATATAAAAACATGTGGAAAAACTTTTATATAGTAAATGTGATTAATACGAAACTAGCAAATCAAATCAAATAGATTTACGTATCAGTAATCGTTAATAATTCTGAACATTCATTAAATTCGTCCACTATTGGTCTATTCTTTGTATAACACAGCACTTAATTATTGAGTAAATGGATTTTAAGAGACCAAAAGTTTGGTTCGAGATATAGTATTCCTCTAGTTTCCACCTTTTTATACTTGTGAGAGGTAGCGACAGTATCAACATATCTTAATTTGATATATTTGACGATTTACATTGTCCACATAGAAGAAAGTATCCTGACCAAACGTTCCCACAAATTAGCACCCTATACATAGTGTACATAGAGTACAGTGATTTCCTATTAGCCGATAAGTACACAAACTAACAAACGTGGGTAAGGCTTGAGGAAATTACATTAGCAAATTGTGAACGTCAAAAGATGTGGGAATACGTCTGTGGGAATATCCTTAGTGTTTAATTTAAAAGATATCTCCAGCTGCATTTCCGAATAACGGAAACATAGGCTGCACTGAATTGAAATCAGTAGAAAAATCCGTGCTTCCTGTACAACGAATGCAGAAAATTATTTTCTTTAATGTGCCTCAACAATGGTGAAAAGATTATAACGAGTTTTAAATCTCTAAAACGTGATGATGTTTTAATTTAGATATTTGTGAAACCCATCTCTATGTATATCTTTGACTTTCCTGTAATGTATATATATATATATATATATATAGTTTGTAGATTTAATTACTTTACAGAAGACCATAGTATAGAATTCTATTAAAACGAAAAATCCTAATTATTGGTCTAATAGAATTGAATTTCAGCTCGAGCGCTTTATAACATAATCTAGATAATTAGGAAAAATGTCTTCTCAATATAATAAACATATCTTTCACGAGTAGTTCCAAATACATTTTCCTGAGTGAACTGACATTATACAAAGATACCGATCATTTCTCTATGAATGCAGTATTTCGCTTAGATCGGAAATGTAGAGGTGAGATGAGTAAAAGCTATAATTGTATGTAACTGGTGTCTTGACGCTCTAATGAGTTGTAATAAGTGCCACCCAAAGTGCATGCTGTAAGTTCAATAGCATGGAGGCGGCTTTTATACAAATTAAATATGTATCGATAATAAGAGAACAGAAATATATAAAAATTGAAGCTCTATTAAGTTGTCGCTCATTCATATGCTTGCAGAAATGTGGAAATGGAATTTATAACGTGGAGTAGGATACGTACAAGTAACAAACGTTAGTAGATAAATGGTATAACTGTCTAACTAGTAAATCGTGCGCGAAACCTCCATTCATATTAACTATTACTAGTGCTATCAAAAAGTATCGGAAGGATTCTCAAACTACGCTAAATTCTGTCAAATCCTGCTTCAGTGCTCTTTACATATATTTCTAAAAAGCATTGTGTTGTATTTTAAAAATTGAAAGAAATGATTCAGTTTCTGCAGGAGCACTGAGTATAGTACCATATACTAATAAATATACTTCTGATAGCATAAAGTGGTGCTTTGGTGATAGCATTGAGCTGACATTTTAAAGAAAAGGCTTTTCCACAAATCCTCGGGACAGACTGCACCTTACGACTTCATTAGAGCGCGTCAAGCGACCAGTCACGACACGACCCAGTCATAGACCCACTCGCCTCCAGACTTTGCTCGTTAATAAAGATGTAGGCTCCATTGTTTACGTGGTCCAGAATGCCTTTGTAGGTATACCTAAAATCATCCCTTCATTTTTTTAAGTATACATAATATTTTTTTTATATCATTGCCATAATAATATTTGCGATGTTCATTCCTCGTATAGAATGATTATTAGCCATTTAAATACCTTTATTAATAGCTGTTAGCTGATGGACATTCATCCTATATTTGACCCACAAAAGAATTTAAGCTATATGTTTTCTCAATGGCTAATTTTAGGTTTAGTCAAAAAGTAAGAGTACCTTTTATAAATAGAATTTATTGAGAGAGAATAGATAATTTTCAATCTGGTAAAGCAATAGTTAGCAATGCACTAAGATAGCATAGAGTTCAGTAATGGCGCGAGACATCGTTCGATACATATCGTTTACCTAAGGGTATCTACAGACGAGGATTTAATTCATCTCTGAAACTATAAAGGTTCTAAAGGGTTTGACAAGTCGCTTTAAAGTATCCAGTATAGTTGAATCACAATTCTATAAAACTTCCCGAACTTCCATGAAGTCCGAAAATTTATTAATTTGTAAAAACCTAAATAATAGACCTATATATAAAATTCCAAAAAACTCCCACCGACGTTTTCGCCCGAAACAGGAGCTTCTCAGGAAGTTGCTTCTTCGAACAGCGCTCAATTTGAGAGCTTCGTTTTGTACTATGGACTTTCGGGGGCGGCAACGCCTGATTCTATTAATTATATTATTAATTTGTGTTTAGTAGGTGTGTTTTATAAATAATTCTGTCTACCACTCGTGAGCATTACGTGTTGATAACCATCTAATAGTTGGATATAAATGGGTAATTCATCTTGAATTTATTCATAGTACAAAACTAAACCCATATTTGATATTGATGATGTATACAAGAGATATAAACGAAAAAATAAAAGTGCCTAGATTTTTTTTTTGCAGGTTTAATGATGGAGACCGGTCTCGTAACTGACTCTCTCCTTGTAAATGAGTATAGGTTATTTTATTGCAAAAAAAAAATATTGAGATTACAACATTTTTTAATAAAATTCTAAGTATGAGAACTCTAATAAAATAAGCTTTAAGAGAAACAATAACATAGATCATGAGATACGTTCGCCCTTTGCTCAATAGATGTCGTTATAACAGTCGTGAAAGGTGTGGCAAACCCTTAATGTTTATTGTTGAAAATAATTGATCCTAAGGAATGATTATGTTTAACATTTGTTTGTACAAGTGAATAAAATTCAATTCAATGATCTTATACGCTAGACAGCAGCAAGTTATGTATTATAGCAAGTGTGTGTGTGATATGACATAGTAATAATACTAGATAAATATAACTATATATACATTCATTAGGGTGTATTAATTTAGTTGACTATGTGTATAACCAAAAATACCGACAAACCTTACGTGCAAAACTTCGTTCTTACTGAGAAACTCAACCTACTAATAAACTCAGTATTTCTCATTGAAACAAAGTTGGAACAAATGCCTTTATAGTCAGCCAAAGTTAGATATATATCATAATTTAGTGCTTGTCGTGAGCTCAATGGGTTAATACAGACTCGTAATTACAAATTAGAAGCAACTGAGAAAACTTGACTCCACAAGGGCTTTGATGACCTCGGTCAAACTGCGGATGAAAAGTGCATAGAAAGTGAATGAACAGAAAAAGGCGTTTATAATATTGTTGCTTGTTAAACCTGAACATTTGATACACTTTTAAAACTACGATTTATAACAATACTAGTATTAGTAGAAATTGTTGTAATTTTAACCAATGTTCAATTATAAAATACATTAATGAATACAATTTTTTTTTACTTTCACGCCTCACTGGCGTAAATAGATTAAATTCGAATTTTAATTCGCACGTAAACGATCCCGCTAAAATTAAAAACAAATAAGTGTATTATGTCCTATTAAAAAGTTTTCAGAAGGAAGTGCATAGACGGTAGAGCATATGATGCTACTACTATTATGAACTATATTAGAATTCGTCTAAACAGATAATGTTGGCGATTCTGATGTACACTCTAAACTAAAAATATCTAAATTTAGCTTTAGACCTGTCAAGCAGTTTTAGAGACCGTAACCTATTGTGTACATCTCTAAATTCATAGCAATAATGTTTAAATTGTCAATGTAGAAATATATAGAATAGGTTACACACGTTTGACAGGTCTTAATCTAAATTTAGAGATTGTAAGTTTCAGAGGTGTACATCAGAATCGCCACCATTGTTATTTAAAAATAGCTTCTAAGCTTTTTAGCAGCCAAATCTTGCTTCGTGTTTGACTTGTGTCTGAAAATTTCTCACTGACCTTATATTTGGAAGGTGTCATAAGTGTGTGTAAATGTATTGAATTTGCATTTTTTAATTTCCATTACAATTTTTAAAGCGTACTCCGAATCTAAAGGACAGCGGTAGTCACGGTCGTGTTGAGCCCGCGCCGCGCACTAATTGCCGTGACAACTAATATTTGACATCAATTAAACAATCTAGCCGCCATGTTTGAACAAAATTTAAATGTGTTTACTAATATCGTTCGTTAATCCGTTAATATTTGGTTTATTACATCACTGGTTGAACATAGTTTTATTCAAAATACTGTTAATACTATCCTAAATTTTTTTTTTTATTGATAGAAACAGGTAATCCTGATATATCAGTAAATTAATTATATTTTTTTTGTTCAATTTATTCGTCAACAAACAAACTTTAATAAATTTGTATAAACAAAAAAAATATAAATTAATAAGTTTATAAACACCAGTGTATGATATGTTTATTTTATTGCATCGCGAAAGCAGTCACAAGTAGAATCAATAAATAATATATAGATTTATCAAATCTCTACTTACAATCCAATACAAGCACTATTATACCAAGTGGCTGTTTAAAGCGAATTTATATTTTCTAAACCCACCTTTGCTCATAAATTTAAACCGCTATTAACTATTCAAAGAGCCCCATTGACCACATACAAGTATTTTGGTAGATCTTCAAGGTGGTCTATTGAAAAGCGTTTAAGAAAAAGTCAAATTAGTTAACGTTCTTACCAGGTGTTGCTTGAAAAGGCACGGGTGACTTTTTGCTGTTTTACGATTGTAATTCTATAGAATTAAATGCGGTAATCAATATAGAGTATCAATTTTGAAGAAAAATGACAATAAATTGTGTATAGTTGGCATGCGGTGATAAATTACTCTGAACCATAATAATTTGATAGAAATTAATTGTAGTTTTACAGTTGTTTATAACGTTCAATGTTATAATGTTTGATAGGTGTGATTACATGAATGTTATTTCATGGCTCGTGCAAATATCATTTCTAATTTTATCGACAAACTTTTTGACAGACTTGCGTCACCGGGTTTAAGATTTCTTTATTCAGCGTACCTGGCAATTACAAGCGCAAATAGAAATAAAAATTCTGAATGACACAGTAGGAAAAAATTATGCATAACCTACTAATGAACGACTTAGAGAGTTGGAAGTCACCAATACTACGTCTGTGCTCTCTACACATCGGTTGAAGTAAACCTTTGAACTGTCGAACTACTATTAAAAAGCTAATAAAACAAAAGCATATATTAAAATTGTGAGCCTGAGTGCGGTGCGCGGGCGCCGAAAAGTAAACAGCCTTTGTGTAGGCCGCCGCGGAAATTAGTCAAAGCCTGCGTGTTTGTTTTCACTAAATAAGCTACTGGCTTACCGCATTAGTTCGATTGCTCTTTGCTTTACGCGTTTATTTGTGAGAATCGATTCCAACGTGGAGCTTTCTATCATGCGTCAATATTATACAAGTTTATTTTAAAGATATTCAAGGTAGGTAAGCGATTAAAATCCTAAATCTACTCATATATTGTATTCATTTTGTTGTTTTTTTCAATGAAGATAATTATGTGAACTAGAGAAAAATGTAAATATTTTTTTTTAATTTTGTATGGAGTTAATTAAGTCAAATTTTCTTATTTTTAATATAAAACTGTTTAGTTTGCTTTGCTTGCTTGCCCTTTTCCTATGTATGTAGATGTGGATTTATAATCTCTTTTAAGAAACGCCACAATGACAAATATAATACTACTATCTGTTAATAACTATCATAAGTTTAAAATTTTGCATTCATAAAAATTTGCAAGTGGACGTAAGCAAACCGTAAGCAAAAGCCTCACCAATTAAGAACACTCAGTCGGTGGCAAGACATTGTCCTATTACTAAATAAATCATACAGAAATCGAAACTAATTGTTCCATTCTTCGTTTTTGAATAGATAGCAGGCGTGAAATAGCTCTATTTTTTTTCTAATACGATTTAGCGTGAAGGAGGCGCCATGTGGTGTTAGATTCGAGTCTTAAGTACGAGTGCTTTTGGTTTGACCGCTGTTATAGTATAGGCAAAATTGGATGAAACATCTACCATTTAATACAACTAATGTGAATTTAATACAACTAATTTTCGCCTTACGTCTACGAGTATTTAAGAATATATTTGTATTATTACATTTAGATGTACTAAGCCTTGGGTTATTTGTTCATTTTAAGTTTTGCTGCCTTTATTAATTAATGAATTACTCCAATATATATTTCGTATTACGTAGACGTATTCTGTTTAATACAATAAAGTGTTGATTATAATAAATATGGCAAACATCTGTCAAAATAAGTTATACTCTCGGTCAGCTGGTCATAAGAAGCGGCTCGTAAAACTCCACAAAGGCTAACAATGCACAAATTTGTTTCTAATGAACTGACTGTCACGCCTACAAAACCTTGGTCAAGATTTTTGAGCGAGACCCTCTGTCGACATTCGATATTGTACTTTTTATCTGAATATTTGCCACACATATTTTTAATGGCTCATGAAATTCTAATAATAAAAGTGAAAGCGAGTTTTTATTTATAATTATGAGACATCGTTCTATGGGATGCTGTTAAGTTTAGAAAGATAATTGACCAACTTACCTTATAAACTTCTAGTGTGCATATCTTTTTAACAGCAGGCAATCTCTATATTGTAGGTACAAGTAACGTGAACATGACAGTGCCAGTTATGTTGCGGGTGTGTTGCTGGCCTCATAATAGTTGTGCCAAGTGTTATATAAGCAGAAAGTAGTACACAATTTTTAAGCGTAGAATTTTGAATAATGCTATTCCGTATAAAGCTTATAGACTTGATCGATACAAATAAAATCTTTTGTACAGATACCCTATTCCCCTTTCCCATTAAAATCCAAAGTCAGGTAACGAGCATAACAAAGAGAAACAATATAATAACGATGCAATCTCTGTAATCTCGTTAGTACTGTCAAAGCGACTCAATACTGGCAACATTGTTACAAGCGGTTTAAAACCGAATGGTACTAAGAAAAAAAAAGATAAAAATGTGGTTATAATTTAGAGTTTGTATTACTTATTCAAAATTATTTTAATTGGACGCAATTTGACGAAAATATTACTTAATGTCTGTGACAATTTAGAGACCTATTTTAACTTTTCTCCCCAATGTCATCTTAGCACATTGGGTAAAAGCTTCGTCGTTGAATCTGTCAATACAGCACAACCTAGTTCTTGATAGACAACAGACATGACAATTCCTTTACACGTATCCATTATACAGATAATTAATAGGTATTTATAATAATTTTGTAAACTTTCAAATTTATTTCTAGTACTGTTAAGAATATTTAGTGCTTAGTTAGTTATATTTTATCTTATTTTTAATTTTATTTCGATGTTCACAATTGCATCTTCAAGACCAGGCTAAAGGATCTGATATCCAATGCCTTAATAAATTTAAAAAAAAAATTGTAAACTATTAATTCTACAGGCCGAGGATCGTGCAGTCTACAATTATTCGCATCCTAGATAATAATAGAATACCAATAAATACTTATCTATACATAACTAAATCAAACATGAGTATCAAATTAAATATGTAGTTAAAATGGTATGTTTTTATTATCCCTTTAACACACTATTTAAGTATCGTACTTATATTATGTAAATTATTAACAACGGATATTAACAATAAATCTTAATGTGTTAATTGAAATGTTAATCTTTCATATAGCTTAACACCATAACTATTTTTAAATTATCGACCTTTAAACAATTAATAAAACATACAAATATTGTTTGCGGGCGGGCGTGTTTTTATTGAGCATCAAAATGGCGGATCGGAAGCCATCTTGCGTTCGCTATTTTAATTGGGACGATAAAAGTTTTTCGCGGAATATTTGAGGGGAATGCGGTTGGGCAAAAAGTTCTATCTGTGCCGATTAAAATTCCACTTTGAAATCGAACAAATAAGTTGTTTTTGTTGCGCCACGCCCGCACTTTGCACTTTATTGTGTTCTGGCTATTGTTTCGATGTTCGGGAATGTGCCAATTATTTAATGTTTATTTGATTCAAATACGTAGTGCAGAATTTATACTACTAGCAATAATAATGCTAAAATAATATTATTTTTAGTTTTATTGATTTAAATATTTTTGTTAAGTAGGAAAATACTGTGTTTTATCTTTGCACGAGAAAAATACTACTCGAAAAATAATGTATGACCATAGAAGAATAAACAATAATATATATTTATAAAAATAAGATTGCAAATATAAAATTGTCTTAGAACTAAAGAACAGAACTAAACCATTTACTGAATCATGTGAACGCTTTGGTAAGCTTGAAAGTGGATAAATCCGTCATAAAAATGATAAAACAAGCATAGTTGTCATAGTTATTCCATCATATTTAACTCTGTCCAGGAAAAAACAAATGACACTAGCTAAAAATATTTCAAGACGCTTGATTTATACATACAATTTGATTTAGTTGCGCACACGTCGGCTAAACGATTTGGATGATGTTTTTATGAGACGCTCCTCTCTCACGTTAATAGCCATTAAGGACTTATTAAAGTGACGGATATTGAGACATGTGTTTTCATGTTACATATTAACTAGACGAATACAAAGACGATTTGTACGGACTCTGTAGTACATTGATAACTTGAGATAAACATAGTTTACTGTTAGTTATTTATAGACCATTCTTGCTTATAAAAATAGCCCGGCTGAGTTTTGAGAAGGCGTCGTGGGCGCCGCAATGACATTGTAGTTTGATCAAAACATAAAAGATATAATATCAAGTTCGTTATCAAAGTCAAAGCCAAAATATATTTATTGATACATTTAAGTACTAATCCGCAAAGCTACATTTACGGATTACAATTGTATGTCCGATGAAATTTGATTACTTCTAAAGTAATTTAATCTAAAGAACTTATTGCTAATCTTGTTTCTTGGGTGATTTTTACGAGGATACGGGAATGTCTTGTGGGTACCTAACTCCTTTAACCTTCACCGTACGAGTGAGTTAAATTGTTCAGATAGAGAAATCAATGAGCGCACATCCGTGATTCGAATAAACAATCTGTATGCTCAGCACTGCGGTATAGTAGCACCAACGGCACTTCTAATGATTTCTAGTAATTAACAAGTCCCACTAGGAAGATGTCAATTAGCATTCATTTTTGTCGGGTCATTTTTTTTCATAGAATTATGATTTATGGTAACTTGTAACTCGAGTCGTGGTAGGATACAAATTGTCTGTGGCACACGTTTTTTTCTCATTTGCGGTGATCTTTCAAATATCGATAATCGTCGGAAATTTCAGCTTTTTTGATTTCCATAAAGCTGTATTTTCATCGTTATCTACTTAACGGAGATAGAAGAACCGTAATGAAAAATATTAATACCTATTACCACTATTAGTATATACTATAGAGTACGAAATCCTACTTTCAATTCAAAGGAATTTCGAAACATAAACACCAAATACATCTAAGATAGAGATGATCCCTATTTTCTAAACAAGAACTCTTTGCATACGACTTGACGACGACACATGTATCTATAAAAAAAATATCATGCGTTAAATTAGTATTTAATAAATAATTATAGTTTTATTTTAAAATAATTGTAGTTTTATTTTACTTGGATATTATCGATATTTTGTCGACTAACCTACATCCCTACCTTAGAACGGATACTTCCTTACCAATTAAGCAGAAGACAAACCCACAAACATATTCCATTACGTTCAGAATACAGGGTAATATAGAACTTAATTTATCGCCCGAGGAGCTGAATTTGCCTAAAATGGATATAGGAAATTATTTTGGCTAATTTAGTCGAAATATTCTTAAATGGTATTCTATTTTGACATTAGTGTTAATAGACCGCAGGTGTTCAATGGAATGCGGAGTATTTAAGGGACGATTCTCTGATTTACTAGCCCCTGATTTTTCATGTCATGTAACATTGAGGCTGTAGCAGAAATAATTAATTTTAAGTTAAAATATATATTTATAATATAACGATATAGGCACTATTATCACAAAAATTTCGTCAGCATTCAATTGTTTATTTCATACTCGAACGTCAGCCCAACTTTAATCTCGTGTCGCAGCTGTCAAACATTGTTTTCTATGGGTACGAGAATTTATTCATGTTTTGAATATAACCGATTTAAAACCATGTAAATTTCAACTAAATATATATTTTCTGTTAGCGATTTAAAGCCTGAAAACCCTGAGCTGCTACTCAAAAAAGTATACAAAAGAACGAGTATTTTTTCCCGTATGTACAAAAACTAAATGAACTAAATAAATAATGGTAAAACCGACACTTTAGCATTCTTGTTACCGAAAAACATCAATTAGCAAATATGCGTTTTTTGTACAAACATGTGCGTCAAATGATGAGGTATATTGGAATTTGAGGAAAATATGCTCATAATAGTCACAGAAATATTACAAGAATTTGGGCGAATGATTTAGAAGTGTTGCTATGCGCTGATATTTTGTTGCGACGAAATGTAAAATGAAACGTTAGAATCATTTATTTACTAACGGGAATTAGTATGTAAACTATTAACGAAATCATTTGATGTCCTCTCTTTATGTACATAGTGGTTGTACATGGTTCTATTTTAATAATAGTTAAAGTTGGTATTAAAGGGGGCAATCGAGCAGGTGGATCACTGTAGAGAATCTAAAGAGAAAAAGGCATGAATGTTCATATTGTGATTTAACATGGTATGCTTTACCACAGCCGTTGTCTACGATAGTAATAAATAGGTTAAGCTTTTATCCTCAGACTGTATGTAAAAACATTTAAAAAAAAGCAAATAAGAAGAAATGATTGAAAAAAAAACTATACTATGTTAAAATTTTCTTTCACTTACCAGAAAAAGGTCGTCTGTAGTATTTATTTAGGGATTATATTGATATTTTTCTACTATAGTATCAGGTAATATATTCGCAATTAATTCCGCTAAGGAAATTTAATTGAAACGGAAACCATACTTTCTATGTAGAGAAAACTCATCATTACGAGACGTGACCAATTCGTTTAGCGATAATAAACTATATTAATATCACAGCCTCATTTATCATCTTAAACCAGTCAATCCTCAAGTCACAAAGTTATTAGAACAATTACACGCAACTACAGCCCTTGTCCGATGATAATAAAGTATATATTGCCATATATACCTATAAATTTCACTCAATTTTTCTTCGCACCCTTCGTAATTAACTACTTTCCCTTCCGAATACAAAATACCTATTATCGCAATATATGAAAGGGATGGAGTTTAAAGATAAGGAGCGAGTACGAAAGAGATAGATGTTAGGGTAACTTTCATGGTTAGGGTAACGTCTGGTGACGTTTTGTGGGTTATTTTTGGTATATGTATCTAAGTTTATTATTATTTTTCTTTCGGGTCTTTGCTGAGCCATTAATTACGAATCTTATAATAGCACAATTACTACCCTACGACTAAAAAGCACAATTGATGTAATGAATTTACAAGTCGCTGTAGGAAGTTTGAAATAATTATAAGATGCTCTTCTATTTGCCTTCAATACTATGTTTAGAGCGTACAAATTTTAATACATACAGCATTTTTCAGGAGCTATTTAAAAACAAAAGTTAAATACTGTTTCATCTTAAACAATAGCACACATTTCCTTCAAATGTCACATGTAAATACAAACATTTAAAACTACCTATCTTATCAAATACGGTTTAAATTCAGTTGTTTTTAAAAAACAGAAATTTAACATAGTTTAAGATACATTAAGAAAGAAAAAAGTAGTAGTTATCGTTCCTATATACTATACGTTGAATAATAGAGACATTATACTCTCTTTAAATTAATATCTAAAAGAGAAGAATATATATAATCTCTATTTAAAGAATGTATATGTGTGTATTATAACATTCATTTAAAGTATTTCCTGCATATACGAGTAGATTCGCTATGCCTAATTGCTAAAATTTTATTAGTGGTTAATCCAAGGTATAACTAATTAATAATCCTTTACTATGAGTAGGAAGTACTATACCTAGTGGTATTTATTATCTTTGATTAATATGAGAATGTATATCTACAGTTCGATTAATATTAAAAGCATTATAGAAATTTGACAGGTTCTATTTATGAATAACGAAATTGCAATGGAAATAAATCCCACGATTAAACGTCTGATTGCAAGTTGTAAATCAGTCGCTAATTTGTAACGGATCCGTAAACAGAATTTCAGCTAAACGTCGCCCGTTGCCCCTAATCACATAAAAGGCACCGATTCTCAAAAGGATTTAACAAGCGGCATTCACTGCTCATTATATTTTTATACTTTATACTTCTGGTGGACATAAAGTGCGCGATCAAAACACGCGAACCCCTACAAAAGGTAATTATGTTTTGATTCCAACAAAAAATTCGAGTATCACAAAGGAGGCTAACGAGATAAGAGCGTGCTAAATCGCCCCCCCTCCCCCCTCACCCGCGCTCGGATCAATTCGCTCTCAAACGGTCGATTGGCTGAGTGAGACGGCCTATAGGAGGCGGGGTCCAGAGAGGGCCATGCCCACAACGAGGCGAGGGTAGCCGCCGCTCCTGGCCGGCCAGTCAACCTCCGACCGCGCCCGCATGCGTACACGATCTAACGATCGCGACTGTGAAACTGTGTGCTAAATGGAACTGACCGGCGTTCAATGTTAAAGCAAAGATACGAGGAACAAGAAGTGAATATGGCGATTCAGAGTGTCTCTAGATATCCCAGCAGCCCAGCGGAGGCGACTGAGCCCCCCAAAGCCTCCAGAATCAGCTTTAGTGTAGCATCGATTTTGGCGGACACGAAAACCAACCAAGTCGATGAGACGGAAATGATCAGGCACCATAGGTCGATACCAGAATCCCCTTTACGACAGTCGCCTGGCGCACAACCAGAACTTCCAGGGGCAAAATCGGTGTCTCCGCGCCCATCATCACAAACGCCACCCTTGAATTTGAATGTTTCTGCGCATATGACATCTTCCGACGACGAATACGAGGATTCTGTGAATCAAGAAGACTCGATAGTAGATGTGGAAGACCTACAGAATGGGCATAGCGATGATGAAGATAGAACAACGCCGAATGATAAGGAAAGATTAGGACCGATTAGACCGACACCGTTTAGCGCTTTGGCGGCAGCGGCGGCGGCCTATCACGGGCTGGGGTGGGCTGGACCCTCTCCCGTGGTACCGGCTTTTGGACCACTGTTCCAGTCGCATTTTACCGGACATTTAACAGGTAAGCTAACCATTTATATAATAGAAGGTAATAATTAAATTAATAAAACAATTAAAAAATTAATTTTTTTATTAATCTATTGATTTATATTTGATGTAATTAAATACTTTATCACATTAATTTGGTATATAATAGATCTGAAAATCATAAGAGATGCTAGCCCTAGTGTCGGTAATTGGTGGCACTTGGAAATGTTACAGAATATTTTATAATTGTATTTTTTTTATAAATTTAATCCTTTTTGTGAATTTCACTGCATTAATAATTAAGTCCAGAATTTCCCAGAATTCTCCTAATAATGTGACGATTTTTTAGATAGGAAACGTAGTTGAAAACAAGTTCTCAACAGTAATTTAAAACTAATGAACACAGTTAACAGGCCATCAATCACTTTTTGTTGTCTTTGCTCTCATGACAGTATCAATGCTTATTAAACGCTACTTTCTCGTTTTTAAATCGATATTATTTTCAAGTGTTAAATATTAATAAGAATTAAACTTTTGTACATAGTATATTTAACATATGTAACATTTATATGATCTAAGAGCTAGTTTTTAAATCGATCTACCGTTTGAAACTGTACCTATTGGATCTAAATACGTTTTCCAGTTCATACAAGGAGGTTTATTTCATTAATTGAAATAAATATCATGCTCATAAATAATTATTTACTGGATTCTATTTTTAAAGTCAGTAAAGTTACAATTCCTTTATAATTATTTTGGTACATAAAGTCTTCAAAATTTCAAGTGAATTATGTTAGATTTATAGTATGTCTATTTTGAGAATTCTCATACTATTACAAAAATTAAGAATATTTAGTTCAATTAAAAATAAATCAATGGGACTACAATATGGCGGAATTTGTTTCATGATGATTTCTTTTATTATTAGGTCACCTCCGTATCATGTAGAAATCCAATAGTGCACAGGTAGGATTTGAACGCACGATCTCAGAGTTGTCAGTTGCACGCTAAATTTACTTCAATTAATCATATTATTACAATTAGAAATATTTCAGTACAATGCCAATTTAAGTCATTAATTAAGCCTAGAACAATTACATGCATAGATAAACGAGTTTGTATACAATGTTGTATGCAAATTTGTGTAATTACAAAGTACAATTATTTTTGTTCTAATTTGTGCTGATGCGGTTTTATATTTGATGCGTTTATTGTTTTGATTTCTACTAGACTAACAAAACGTTGTTTGTAAACTAAATTAACGGGATCTATAATATCTAAATAGACTTGTCTTATTAGAAGTTCCGTAAACGTTCTTGATTTATCAATTCTATAAAAAACTTTCTTTTAGTAGGTCGAAAAGTACTACCTTTGTAGGACAAGGAACGGTGTGATATGTTTATGATGTGAGTTCTGTTTACTTCGGGGTAGTATTTTAATTAATTAGACTACTGTAAAGCACACTAAAATGAAACTTTTCTTAATTCCATTTAAACTAAATGGAACTTTCTAGAAAACTTTCATTTTAAATTTAAAATTATAGCCTTATTAACAACTCCGTTGAGGGATCCATGTAACGTTCTCCAAGTAACTACATATTATAAAAACTTACAATAAAATACAATTTGTAAATACAAATCTACAACCTTTAATCCAATATGCATGAACAAATCAATTACCATGAATGTGTTTAGTTACAGATAAAAAAGAGATAATTCACCTATTTGTTATTTTTCTTGATTCCCAATAGATTCAAATATTCAAGTTATAGGAAATTTATGTAGCGCAATAAATCCACGTTTAGAATATTCAAATAACATTAACAGGGCTACACCGTGATTTGTAAGAGAATGTCCCAAACAAATCCTTTAACAAATACTAAGCCAGCCATCTTGTGCGCGATTGTTTTCGCATTTCGACAGATTTGATATTTATAGGGCTGAGCTTGTTTCGCCGGTTTCGGATTTTCGGATCAAGAAGCCTTTTGAAGCCATTTTGGAATTCACTTGAATATTTTGTCTTCGTATTAGGAGTACATTGTAATGGAGTCAATGGTGAATATAGCTGTAGAGTATCTCAGACATTAGAATATAGATGTTCCAATATTGTTCCAATATTTTTCTCCTTAAACACCCCAAGAAGTAGACAATTCGATGCGTATGTTTTTGCTTTTCTAATAGAATAGTTATACAATAGAATGCTGATGAGTTTTCATGTATGATTTTTTTTAGTGTGTATTTAAAAATAAAATTGGAAAAATGCATGCGAGAACAAACCATTATGTATGCGATAGTTTATTTTGTAAATAGTTTATGCATATATGCAATGAAAGTGTTGCATTTAACATTCCGTTAGCTGAAAGTAGGTAAACATGTCTGAGCTGGGTACACTATAATTTGAATAGCATTAACTTACTAAGTAGAGAAACCTTAGTATTTATTTAAAATATACACAACAACAGATAAACATAATAAAAAGGCACGTAGTACAAAAAATGAATTCCCCTCAAAATTTATATCATGCTATACTAGGTTTATAGAAACATAATATTACAAGCGCTGTAAGATTACGTTTATATGAAAATTCAGTTATTTCCCCTTTAACTGTGCTTGTTTAAAATTTTCAACTTTCAACATGCCACTTTTATCAGCGAATTATTAAAATGAAACGCATAACAAGAATTAAAGCGATTAAAGATGCAAAAACCCTCTTCAGGTACATAACAGCATAAACACTATGAATTTACGAATACCTGTTCATTCGAGGGCTTAATTGATAAAAACTGCGAAACAAAATTGTATTATAACATGCACCACTATGTAATGGCGACATCGCACGATACATGCTTTATTCGCGTTTTTCATTAATTAACTGACTAATTTTTTATTTCAATGCAAAATATACACTTTTCGAAGGTATTTTTAATTGATCGCATTTTACTATAGGTATTTAATAGGAATACTTGTTTTGTTTGTTTTGTGGGAATCAAATTCTAAATTTGAAATAGTACTGAAAATAAATGAATAAATCTATCAGTTTTAGTTTTTATAGGGCTGTCCTCTTAGGTTTAAAAATCTATGATGTAATTATACGTTTACAAAATAATTTTTATAATTGTACTGTTACATTATAGGATACATATGTATTTATAAAAAACCGACCTTTTAATTCACTTTCATTTACTATACTCTGGTATGTAAATCTTATATGACATATCACAAATCATAAGAAACATTTTCTTTTTACTTTAATTCCATAACTCAACTATGCAATACTAATTAATTATTAAATTTGTCAAGTACAATACGCCAGTAATTGCAGAGAGCTACTGTTGTACGGCTTATCTAAATGAAAATACGATAACTACTAAATATAATAAGTAGGTAAAAAAAACTTAAAAATCGTGACAGCCCTGACAAAAGAAAAATTCATAAAACGAGTTTAATTGAAGTACAATAGCCTGTATGGGTTTTACGAACTATAATACGCGTTAATGCTCTTATTACCTGTATTTTCCTATTTGTTTATGGTCCAGGATAATAGACTATTACCAATAGTAAATTGCTAATGCGATCGGTTGAGAGAATTCGATTAACGATTGCCACACTACTCGTACGTGTGAGTGGTGCTTTACTTTTGTTTTTATAGTTTAATTAAATTATTTATGCTAGCCGTTTTAAACGATAAAGGCATTTGGTGAATAAAATAAGTGGATAGCGCTCATAGTTTGACAAAGTATACAACAAAATATTTCAAATATTTGTATAAGCAAAACGTTTGCGCGTAAACGTACATAAATTTAACACCTGACGTATTTTACTTTAGTGTTGGCTATAAGGGTAGTATTAGAGTAATAGCCTATGAATAAAAAGTATCTTGGGGCATAAACAAGATCCATGTCTGCATCAATTTCGTAATCTATAACATTCAAGAGTCATAGGCTTGACCTTTTGTCGCTAAGCGCTTGAATATTTATATGTATGTCGGCCGGCCGAACAGAGGGTCCCGGGTTCGATATATATATGCGTCTGTTACTAATACAAGCTATTTAATTATTAACCGACTATGTGTTAAAATGTATCCCGTTCACCAACGAATCACCAATGGCCTACGAAAATATCCTTAATATATAAAGGTCTTCATTATAAACGTATAATTTCTCAAGCGAACATTATGTTTAGCAAATCAGGTAACCAATTAGGATACCTATCGAGTAGGTACTTAAACATTCAGCTAATTAGCAGCGTATAATGTTATTACTTCGCGGACTACAGATAAGAGTCCATATTTGTCTATCAAAATAACTGTACTTTTATCGATTCGTTTATTGTAGGGTTGTCAGAATATAACAAATACAATCTTGGGGCTTATTTTTAAAACTAATAGAAATTAAAAAATAATCAAATAATGATTAGTCCAAGCGTCGAATGGTTCGCGAAATAAATTTGCGTTTTAATCTAAACTATTTTTTTATATTTCCTTTTTACCCCAAAAACAACCAGGTAAACCGGAAATGTACTGAGTGCTGTTCTTGTTATATTATTTATTTCATTAAGGGAATAAAATTTTTAACAATTAAATTGTTGCGTGGCAAAGTAGTGATTCAACAGTCTAAAATATATATACAATATATACCACCTTAATCAAATATACGAAATTCATAAATGTCTTATAGTCTACCACTGACATGATATTTCGTGGATTGAAAGCATATTTCGATGTCATATTGTTTTGACAGCCCTAATCAGTAACCCGAAACCTTATTACGAAGTGCATAAGCATTGCAGTATACACCATAGTGCTCTGTAATACGTGACAAATTGCACTGCGATGGTTTCTTATGGGTTTTTTAAATCGATACTCGCACCATTGGCTCTCCTAATTGGCTCGCCATTTTAATTCATTTTGCAATAGTTTTACAAGTATTTTATTGACGCGTGGCTCCATCTGGGGGGAACTCGAATTAAACGATTCGTTTGCGTGCGAATCGCTCGATCGAATGTCAGGATTTCTTAAGATTTTATATCGATCGTTAATTACGAGCCAGTGATGCAATTAATTTTTATGAAATTTAACTATTTGCAATTATCGTGGAGCAAATGGGTTAATTGGATTAATAATTTGGTCGCGATCTGATCAGTGCTTTTTAATTTGATAAAGTTGAAATATTTTTTAAAAGAAACGTTTAACCAGATTACGCCTTTAATTAGCGGGATTTTGCTTTTGTATTTACTAATAGCGGTCTTTAATATAGAGTAAATCTAATGGGGGGTCTATTATATGACATACAAATAGAACTCTGACACCATAAGATATGGTCTAGAATCAGATAAATCCACCACGCTAAGTGACGCGTACAAACATCTTTCGCACGTTGACAGTTTATAATAAATCATCAGATAAACATCACTGAATTATACGCCCATGGGCGCAATCACGCCATCCGTACTTCCTTTACAAATTACACTGAAATTAGCACAACTTTAAGACCCAAATAATAAGGCGTATATTCGCAAACGTAATTATATTTTTAGCTTTTCGGAGAACGGTGAACGATAGAACATTTAAGTGGCTACTTTAAGTATTGTCATTACGAGTTCATACAAAATAAATTTAACCACACGCGTTTTGTATTTTGTGGTTCAAATAGCACATTATCTAAAGGTCTTTATAGTCTTAGCATATTTTTAAATATTACGTCAAAACTTCAGTTTCTGATAACATAAATATGTAGATTTTTAATGCATTTTGATTTTCGAATATTGTTTGAATTTCGAACTACGTTCGTTATTCTATTTCGGATACGCATGTTCACTGATTGGTGCAATTTACTGCTTGACATTAACGGACCTCGGATTCAATTAAATATTTTTTTAAAGATAAGATTTAGTTCTTTTAATAGAATATGAAGAAATATATAGAAAACAAGCCAGTACTATACTGACAGTATAGTACTGTCAGTGTATTTTTTTTGTAGTTAGGATATATTCTCGATTCAACTTTAGTCAAATTAATAAATATGAATGAACGCTAATTGACTAAAGTTAATAGCGGATTCTTATATAAGCTCCAAATTTGTATGTTAATTCGTTTGATATTCAAATAAACCGGTTCCCAAAAAAAAAATAAGATTTCTTTAAATTTTATTAATGCTACTGTTTTAATGTTCTCGACTATTTTAAATAATGATTATGATAATATTCAAAAACAAATATAGAAAGTTTTATTCGATCGAAATAAAGTTTAAGTTTTATTTATGCTATGGCATACATAACCAGGTTATGATACGTACAAAGTATGTTTTGTTTAAGAATATAAAGACGTAAAAATAAAAATAAAAATAATTATTTTAGTCCATTTATGTAAATGACAAAATATACCTGACCACCGACATCCTTCTTTGAAATTCTTCAAAAGTTCTTATTCGAAAAAATTCCAAGAATCGTCTAATCGACAAAATCGATTTTAATCTTAATATTTAATTCGATCGATAAATAACAATCCACATTCGATCGATGACGTTTCTTTGAATATTTTATTATTAAAGTCGATTTAATTAAAATTATCGACCGTAGAGAATTAGATAATTTGTCATCATACGTTGTTGAAGCATAAATTATACAATTCTGTGGAACTGGTTTAAATTTTAAGAATCCTAATGGATTCTAAATTTGAATGTTTCGGAATATGCTACTTTATGGTTCGCTGTTGTTTTATATTTTATTATTTAAATTTGATGTAGAATTTGTTTTTAAGTTCAGATCATTAATAAAAGGCAAACACGCCATTCTTTTTCGGGTGCTTTGTTTTTAATTGCTGCTAAGGTTCTATAATCTATATATAGGATTATTAATGTATTAAAAATCATAATTATTAATTTTTGCTTCGACTATTCTGGCTTGAGGGTCTTTAAAATTTTATGAAAACATTATTTTGCCAAAGCAAAAACGAAATAAAATAAATAATCTAGTTCTGGAGCTGTCAAACAATTTCAAAAGACAATTTTTTACTTTTACTTATATAAGTTTACTCGTAAAATCTATAAATTGACCATAGAGCATACACCATTGTAGAGGGATCATAGAGTCCACAGAGCTCTGTGGGCGACTGCGTGGGAGTCTCGGACTTCCCGCTGGGCAATGTTTGAGCATTAAGTTGTTCATTTATTAATACCTGACATAATAAATTTGAAAAATTACTTATAGACGTAAGATGCATAGAGCCCGACATATTTTTACGATTGATAATAACTAATAGCCGGTTTCACAATTTAATCTTTCGGCTCCAACGAATAACGGGTCTAATAAAAACCATTTTTATGTAATAAAATTATATGTTTCAAACAAACAGTATTCATACCAAATATAGTATATTCATTCCAAATATAGTGTTCTTAATATCAATCTTTAAAAGAATAGAAATAAATATTACTATTCCTCGAATTTGTTTGCTACGAGTGCTTATTTGAAAACTCTTTAAATTGGTTCTAAGTTTTTACATTATCAACCTCATGAACTGATAACTAAGTTGCAACGGTCACGACACATTAATGTGTACTTTACGTTACAAAAGCCGTCTACGACTAATACAAACGATAAAACATCATTAGAAAACAAAATATGCGCGGTCCACTAAAATCTCATTATTAATGGTAAAATATCGCTTCTGTCTCTCACTGAACAATTTCAACATATTAATCCCGATGTCAAACACGACTCGTTTAATAGCTAATGCGCCACAACGTAAAAAAAGTAAATTATGTGACAGCCGAAAAAGTCGAAAGTGTATTAATGTCGTGTTTAGACGTCAAAGCTGCCGGCGGTAACTGAAATAACGATAGGCTGCGTATGCCGTTGCGAACCAATTACGTCTGGAGCTTTAAGCTCGTTATTAACAAATTTTAAAGTCTTTGAGATATTACAACAATTATTGTTTACTATAGTTTTATATGATTGGCAATCTTCCTGCACTGAATATAGCTTCGGTACTGACAGCAAATAATACCAGGCAAAGGTGTAATTAATTCACAGATATAAAAGCGAAATAGAATGTCTGATGAAATAGACATTGTATATTCAAATTGCCACGAATTCAACGGTATTTATTATATAATACACAGAATTTATTGAGCAAAACAAGAACATTGGCATTCTTAATTAATAGTGTTCAAGTTTATTGTTTGTTTTATATAAATAGAGACATTTAATTAAGATAAAATATCTCATTATGTTTCAATTTCGAAATTCGAATTCTGATCAGTCGCTCGCGTGTAACAGATCTTACGTGATTTACTTTAAAAATACACGTACAGTAGCTGTCTATACCTACTTGTTAATTGTCTCAAGATACTCAATACAGATGTTTAACTTTGAAATATGTGTATACATTTCAAGCAAGAAATACGACACAGAGCCATTAAATTTCATGTTATAAATTAACAATATAATTTTCAAATTTCGAATGCATTTTTGCGCGAAATACCGAGTCGAAATATCGAGTCGAGACTTTGTAGACTTTAAATAGTAGAGTACTAATCGAATGGGCTTCTAAAAGGACAGCTGATATATTAATGAGCGTGCTTGCTTTTTGTGTGAGCAGCGCCATTTATCGTGCGAAGCGTGGTATGTCATTCATTCCAATATTTTAAACGATCGCTCGTATACTGACGTTTTGTTGTTTCAACAAGAATTCTCGGTTGAGCAAAGCGGTTACATCTCTCTTGCCACGATAATTTAAATATCTCATTTACTCTTAAATTGTAAACTTCAATACGTATTTGCGTTTCGTGTTGTCTTACAGGAGGTACTAACTGGACACGATTTACGGTAATCAATCAAATTTTAAATAATACATTAAATTTTTATCTCCAATTCAAATTTTGCCGTTGAAATGAACTGAAAGTAATAGCCTAAAAAGAATCGCAAGAGGAAGGAACATAAAGATAAATCTATGAAACACAAAGAACTATTATAGCTCTTAACAAGTCTTCCCGGATTCCTCTCGAATACACCCACAACATTTATCTAGCGATCAAACGAACTGTCTCCTAAAAGCCATTCATCAGCCAACTCAATCGCTTTAAAATATGGGCCATACAAAACTCGGAACCATTTTGATTTTGGCTGTAAAATAGAACTTAAACTAGGCAATTGTACAAATAGATTTTAATCTGTGCGTTCCATTTTTAACTATTGTTCAAACTATTAATCGTTCTATTTTCGAATTTTTTGTGAGAAGGGTTTGCCATTGAATAGAGATTTGTTATCTATTGTTATGAATACGTAATTAGTATGAATTAATTTTATTTCTAGAATATGTTTTTAAATAAAATACCATACTTCCGTACTCTTTGTTTGTACTCTTTGTGTCTGGGTGTTTGATTAATTGAAATCTATCTACCAACAAAGAAGTATAAATACCTACTAAGTTTTCGATTTATGGCCAATTTCGTGGCTCCATGGCAGTCTATTAAGTGCATAAGATACAGTTTGAACTACAAATAGCTGTTCAATGGCATATTAAGGATTTTGGATGCGCGCCAACGTTCAACTTTGAAGTTCTTTGATTTTAATAGTTTACTTTTATTTTTTCTCAAAAAATATTATAGAAAAAAAATACTTATTTCAATTATATTTAAATTATACCGTTGCTGACGCTATATTAAATCCGCAACATATAGTTTAAATCGATTTGATATGTTTTAAGGCAAGAGATGCGCTTCTTCTTGTAATTACATTAAAAAAGATAGTTATCCACTGAAAGATACTTATTTTTTTGTTGTTGACCATACCCAACATATATTTTACATGATGTATACATGTTTAAATATTTTAATACAAGTCTGCTATCGCTACATTGATGTCTTGTTTCGCGGTAATTGATTGGGAATGCTTCTATAATTAGGAGCATGACTTAGTGCGCGTGCGCAGGACGTCTCTAACAAGCCGAGAAATCGACCGTTCGTTTTCAATACACTTTAGGTGCTATTTTAAACTTAATTTCCTGTTTTGGTAGAACCCGGTATATGATTTAATCCCATATAATAATACTTTTAATTTAAATTGCAATTGAATTAATAATAACGATGCATCACATTTAAGTCTGAATTCCGGTACCCTCATGATGGGCAGACGTTAACAGAATTACTTCGCAGACATAAAAAAAACTCAATTTCACATTTGAACCTTCCTGAATTATTCTGTTTATAAAGACACTTCTATAAATGTCTAGGTTAAAAAATCTCAACTCTTTATGATTCATAAATATAAGTATTTATATTAATATAAATAAGTATTTAATGTTGTTTTTATGAGTTTATAGCTCGATAATTAATAACAATTAAACGGTTAATGCTGTGTTGTTAATTTTACTATTAATTAAATTGTTAACCAGTCAAAACAATTTTTTAATTGCTTCTACTTTATACTGACGATTTATATCATTATAAAACATTTTGTTTACTTGCGGTATTAGAAAAAGTGGAGGTATTTAAAGTGTAACAATAATATAAATAAAAATTAACAATTTAAAGTTAAAATATCTTCGATTAACAAGCCTACTTCCTCTACTAGCACCTAGTCTTTTTCTAGATCCAGTATTTTTAATGGCGGATGCGTAACATCCAATACAAGATAGTATTTAATGTTAAGCGACATCCTACTTTACGATTGCACACAAATTAATTTAATGTAATAGGGCTTTTTAATAGAATTTCGGAAAGCTCAATTTTACTTTTACTTATTTCACAGTACAGCTTACTTATGGTATATGTATCTCCGATCCTATGGTATTTAATGTTCAATTGTTTGTTTAATAGAAAACAGATGTCTAATTAATAGTATGTATTTAATTATAAGCATTATATGCACATGTAAATTACGCGCTTCCCATTCAAATTGTTTTATTTAGCACAACGGTACTATTGAAGTATTAATTACAGACTAATGGGTAGGTTGTACGTAATAAAAGTAGCTAATCTCAGAAATAATCACCGACGTGTAATTAAACTTGCTCCTGATAAGCGGGTAATTATTTTTGTGATAACTTGTTGAAGAGCTAATTAAAGTTTATGGGTTTAAAAATAGTTGGAATAGGACTGTATGGTAATTATGGTCTGTCGTTACGTCTGCATTTTTCATGACAAATTAGCAAGTACTTTGTGTTCACTTAGCGTTGTGTCAAACGCTGACAAATTAATAAGCGATAAAAGAAATTAGTGTAATAAGACTTACTTCCATTAAGAGTTTAAATATTCATAACTATTTTACAGAAGCACATAGTAATTTATGTTTAGTGATTGATTTGATATTTATTAATGACAAGACAAAATTGATCACCATTATATACGCAGATGTGATGATTTAATAATATATTTTTGGCTAAAGTATGGTTAAAGAAAGCTGCTAGCTTATATGCGATTCATGATAAAATGGAATAAATTCATGAGCTGGTAACAAATCTTATTAAGTATTAATTGCTGCATATTTACAACCCATCGAAGCGTGACCACTGAAAAAAGTGAATAACAAGCGATAGATAAAGGGACGGCTTGAAAACATAAACATTGTATTTTATATACACAGAAGTTTCTGTAATTATTATTTTTTCCTGTACTTCAATGTTAACGGCAAGTTATCTGTAAGCATTGGTTTGGTATTGATTTGAGTTTCCTGTGGATTATAAAATAAAACCTAGTGTTTATGTTTACATCTTTTGGTATCTTTGAGCTTCAGTTGCGGCACATAACTTTCTCGTCACCGAGTAGTAGGTGACTTCAATATTGCTGCCAGAAAGTAATTAATACACCTATAAATTGTTTTAAAAATAAACTCGCTCGCTACAACTTATTAAGCTGCTAGGGCGTTTTGTATATAAATTTATAGCTTAAAGCTCGTATCTTAAACACATTACCAACCCACCAGCACGAGCAAGTGTTTCTATATACATTCTTAGAACTTTAATGGTGCATAATTGGAATTAATAATGAAAAAATCTACTTTATAATTCAGCTGTTGTAATACAAAACGGATTCTTTTTTTTGCTAATACTATGATACTCTAACCTTTACATTCAAGAATATATTTAATGTCTGTTTTCTTAAACATATAAATTAAATTCAATATACTAAAGAATTAAATTTTATTCCTATTTGTTATCAGTGTAAATAAAGGTCAGGGCACACTTAGTGGGATGATGTTGCGTGCACCTTATCTAACATTCACGATTAAAAATTATAATGCGACTAACAATAAAACTGTTTATCCTTGTAATACTTGACTTGGCAATATAATTGGACTATAAAGAAAACAAAATTGTTTAAAAACACATTCAAAAATAAGACTCAATAATACATAAAAGCATACTTATGAAATACAAAATTTTTCGAGCTTCGACAATGGTGGCGATTCTGATGTAAGTACACTTCTAAAACTAAAAATCTCTAAATTTAGGTTTAGAACTGACAAACCTGTGTAACCTATTCTATATGTTTCTACATTGACAATTTAAACCTTATTGCTATCAATTTAGAGATGTACAGAATAGGTTACGCTTTCTAAAACTGTTTGACAGGTCTAAAGCTAAATTTAGAGATTTTTAGTTTTAGAGGTGTACATCAGAATCGCCACCATTGTTAATTCAATAACAATAGTCAATCCAAAAAATCTACAGCGGTAAACTGATATGAGACGAGGTTTTTATATCAATTCAATTTTACTCTACATTTTAAAACTTTTTGAGGTCCATTTGAAAACACATATATTTATTATTTATACTTGCTTGTATCGTAAACGAGGGCGTTGTTCTTGACCATTAATTTTAGCGGAACTATGTAAACATGAATCTCCGTTTAATATTTATATACTGTTTTATATGAAATACATTTGTTGAAAATTGTTTTTATTTCATATGCGTGTTTATAAAAATCTAGCAAATAATTTATTATTTTGGAACAAATATGATAACTCAGAAAGGTGTGAGACTTAATCACAAACATGGTATTGCAAACGTTTTTTAAAACTTCTAACCAAGAACAATTTAGTGCCATATAATTAAACGTTTCTTTTATTAACTCGAACCGGTAGATCCCGAGATGAGCGTGTTTAATAAAACAAACAAACTCTTCAGCTTTATAAATATAGACTACGTTCCTTCGTTTTTCTATGTTAGAAGCATATCAGCTAATTAAAGTAAATACAATTATAAGTGTTTTTCAACTTTCCCTATCTTTCCAGACCATAACGGCGAGCCTCCAAAACTCAAATGCAATCTTCGCAAGCATAAGCCGAACCGCAAACCCCGCACGCCGTTCACTGCGCAGCAACTACGGGCTTTAGAAAGCAAATTTGTCGACAAACAGTACTTAAGCATCGCTGAAAGGGCTGAATTCTCATCGTCACTTGGATTATCTGAGACTCAGGTAATTGTTTTGTGTCTGTGTAAACCTTAGTTAACATAACTCTTAGTTGCACGCACGAAGTATTATTGTTTTATAGTTATCTTTATTTTATAGCTCTGTTCCTTTACATCTCTGATTTGAATGATTTCATTGATTAGTATCAATAAAAATCAGGAGTGACTAAGTAATTTTCATGAGAATTGTTAATATTAGATATTCAAGTTAATTTGATTGAAATGAAGTAATTAAAGATCGATAGCAGCGCACGCGATTCATAATAATATAATAAGCAACACAGCTATTATTTACTGAGATATTTATATAATGATAATAATGAGGAATTTGTAACTAATACCAAAAAATATTTTTCATTTGAATATATATTTACTAGCACATGGTAACTTTATAGTACCATTATAAAGAATTAGTTTAGTTATAAAAGCGTCAAATAGTAAATCAATATTTTGTCACGTTTATTTATTTTACAACTGACACTAGGGGGATAAAGACAAAATATTCAATTTGTGGAACGTGCATAAACGGAGTGACACTTTTGTAAAACCAGTAGAATATTGTCAATTCGTACAATAATAATAATCTTGTTTTCTTACAGGTAAAAATCTGGTTTCAAAATCGGCGGGCGAAGGCGAAACGTGTGCAAGAGGCGGAGATCGAGAAACTCAAAATGGCACAATTCTCCCGTCACCCACACCACATGTACCCACATCCGCTTCAGCAGTACTTCCCCCACCATTTAATGGGGAGGCCGTTACCCCCCATGATGCCCCATTTGCCGATGCCCCCTCAGGGATCACCGTCACCGAGCACGCAGACGAGCCAACAATGAATTACTACGTATACGATATCAATTATGTCTCGGTCTGGTTTGAAACTTTTAGAATTGGTTAAATCTAAAATGTGAAATTCCTTACAAAATACCCTGCGGTCAATATTATCATTTCATTTCCATCAATTATTTGATTTAACGCTCATCAGAATTTATTTCAGAACTAAATTCTTTATTGTTGTTTGTTCACACGCGAACTGCTTAGTGCTATAAGATTATTTAACTTTCTTAAAAAAAAAGTAGTCTCTACATGGCGAAATTTGTCGATTGTCTCTTTAAATTGGCAATTGGCAAATGGTATTGTAAATCAATTGCAAACAAATGATTTTCTAAATTCTTGGCCTTGGAGACTTACTATTACGGGGTTTTTCGTTTATGTGATCAAGATTTTTGGCCTTTAAATCAGCAGTTAAGGACAATACGATTAGTGCGTTTCTAAAGATAATACAAAACATTATTTCAATCAAAGTGGTCGAATAAATTCTTTCATATAATCTTAATATTAAGAACAATGTAAATTATTTGTAAATACTAATTTAAATTGTAAATAAGTTAATAATCTAGGTTTGTGAATGTTTGTCATATTTTAATAGTATTCACTATTTCGTTCTACAAATTTTAATTTATGAAACTTTGTCACAAGTCTCCGGTATTGATTATATAAAACTAGCCAATATTAAGATAAAAAATAAGCATTGTATTAATTTAAAATATTTAGTATTCAGTACAAATGTGAAAACCTAAATTGTAAATAATTATGTATACAGTTTGTACTTATAGTGTAATATAATAATTTTAAATGATTTTGTGGTTTCAATTTATCAGAAGCATACCTTTAACAGGGGCAAAATAGCAGTTACCAACGTCATGTCACTGCCTAAGGGCTCAAGACTCTTGAGTCTAGCTTAAACTAATACTTATCTAATTATATTGATAATAACATTGCAAATAAAAAAGTTGCGGTTGGGTACCGCAATTTTCTATTTTTCAAAACTGTTTTATAGGAGAGCGTTGTCGGTAGTAAGCGTCGGATACGCGACCTAGCTTAACAAGGAAATGAAGAATAATATAACGAACAATGAACCTGTTAAATTTATTATATAATATCAACGTATCGTTCGTTGATATTATATAATAAAAGTTTTTATTTAATATAATAAATAGTCAAAATTCTAACGAAATTCTTTAATGGACTGCAAAAATGGGTTGTAAAATATGAGCTGCATTGACAAGAACAAAAAACCCGTTTTACTTAAAAATCTACACTGATTTTTGGTAAAAAGAGATCTATCATACTATACAGTATTATGAAAATATAATTATGATAAAAGTATAAAAGTGTACCTTACCCCTTTTGGAGGGGCATAAATAGTAGAGTATTAATCTCTCTTATATGAGGATATTTATTGTAAAATATATTATGCAGAACGGTCACCATCCCTATGCTTTCTATCTCTATATCGTTATGACTTGGTGGGACCTTTGATACCTTGGCAGCGAATGACAATCAAATCAAAAAATTCACAATCAATAAACTATGAATATAAAAAGTGTGAGTGCACAATACGTACATATGTTCGATAAAATTTGCACTCGAGCAACTGCGAACGTGTGTATTATGTATTGTATGTGTAAAATCATACAAATACAATAACCTAACCAAAAACCGAGGCCACCATTCGAACTTGCTCAAGATCAACCAAGTTTATCAAACATGTAGGTTTGTGTGTACTCAGTAAGATCCATGGTGAATTTTACTTAACAGTCGCTATTGGCATACGAATGTTACCGATTTTCACCACGGGAATATAAAATCCCGTGCCCCACACTTCAGATTTAACAATTATTATATCATCTTATCAGCTAATTATAAATAAAATATAGACCTAATTTAGTTTATCTACGGTCATTTGAGATAGTGGTTTAACGATTTCATCTGTGCGTGAAGCTAATTTAAATATTAACCATAAAAGTTAATTGTATGATAGCGGGGTCGGGTCATTAGACACTCAATACAGAGTGTTGATGTAAAATGGGATATTAAAAATGAAATACATTTACGTTTATTTAAAAACCGTATCAGTTCGAATTGAGCACGAAGGGTTAAAAATCGCGTATCTTGTATTTGAGCCAGCTAAAATAATCATTAAATTTTGGGTTTTATTATAATTGAAATCTGTCTATCACGAGTTACGGGGTATGGCCTGGCGACAGACGGACAGCAAACTCTTGGTATGATATAAATAAAATGGGTAATGTTGAACTTCGAGAATAAAATTCCTAAAACTGTCGGAGGAATATGTCGTCTATGTCTTCACTTTAAATAATATAAGTGATATTTCTCGTGTAGAACATAGTAAAAATCTATACCTGGCTATATTCATAACTAATTAATTGCCACTTATAAACTATTTTAAGATTTTGTCTGTTATTATAAAAACTGATAATTATCAAATAGTATAAAGCTAACAAGATTTTTCTTGTTTTAAACAATACCCAACGTTTCTGAGTTTTAAACCCGCTCTATATATATTTTTTATCAATAGGATCGTAAAAATTATCAGAGCAATTTACCTACATCGAAGATTTGTTTGTCCCAATTATATGTTATTGTCGTATAATGACGTCAGTCGATGATCTTACGTTTTTCGACTACTTTATCTGTTTATTTTTTTTAAAATTTACCTAATTCGATTACGAAATTGCTAATTTGTTTTTCTTTTTACAATTGGTTAACCAGAAATTACATTATACACATTTTAGTATAAAATAACCGTTTCTGCGAAGTTTGACTTGAGTCTGTCGTCACTTTTGTTTCATAGGTCAAAGTACGACAGGCTTGTCACCCATAGATATCCGCTAAAGATATTGTAATATTAAATTAAGAAGTTACTTATAAAACTTCACACAAGCATTGAAAACTTAAATTCACGAACCATTGAACGCAAATGCAAACTCCATTAGCGGCTAATTAATCTGAAACATCGTAAATAATTATTGTAATTAAAAATAGCTTATTAATTTCGCTAAGCGCTTGTTCTTAATTACATGAATTAATCACTTAAATGTTGCGTGCTTGTTAATTTTCAGGCCACAAAGGTTCACTTTGTGAGCTAAATTACGCGGTTTGAAACGCTTTCGATAAGGGATATTGGACACTTGCGGGGCGAATCCTCTCATTCAGCAATTAATAGTAACAAAAGTACTACTATTTTTGGGGGTTCAAGGGTTTCTAGTTCTGAAATTGTCTTTAAATAATGATTTTTAATAATAAGTAGTACTAGTTTTGTTTAATGTTTGTCTATACTTCCTGAGTAGCTGTTTTACGCTGTGCAGACTATTTAAGAGCACCGTAAACTATATTTGTTCTCGATTATCTTCAATGTGATTATATTATGGAGTGCAACATTACAGAATTTATTATACTTTAGTTTCTTGATGCCACAATGATTATTTTTCTAACATATTTTCTAACAAAATGGTTCCGTGTGAAAATGGAATCGCTTGCGAACAGTGTACAAGCTCTCTTAGGCATGTACATGTGAGGCGTTAAAGATGGCGGCGGGAATGAAACGATCTGTCATGTTGCCAGCTTCATTCCGGATTCAAAGCGATACAGCTAATTGTTTTATTTGAATTGCTAGATGAGTGATTGTTGAGGATTTCAATATGTGCTAATGTGGGATTTGGAATGACTTTATTGCTCCAATAAGTTTATTCCGATGCATGAAGTCTTTTCAGTACAAAAGTATGTCACAATTTACTATATATTACACAATTTATATTTTATGTTTTAAGGCTACCGCACCCACACAGTAAAAATAGGAACCTTATTACTGAGACTTTGCGGACCATCTGCCTGTCTGCCCGTCTGTCACCAGGGTGTTTACCAGGAACCGTGATTTTAAATCGTTGAATTTTATAGATGCTGAAATACATTCTGCAGCTATAACAAAAAATACTTACTTAAGAATTTGGAACCCTTTGTGCGCAAATACAACTCGCATTTGCTGGTTCTTAGCAACCTCCACGGGTCCACACAATTAATTTCTCACAAAAGTTAAAGCGGTTGATATAAATGCAAATAAAAATAAATGTTTAATGGCATCATCAATTTTAATTACATAAAAATAATTATTACATTATTTAAAAACGTTAACACAAATATTTGCATTCGAGATAATATTATCTTAATGTGTCTCTTAGCGAACAATAATTGTTACATTATAATTATTGTGTCGTCAATAAATAATTATGTTCGTTATATCAAGTTCGCGGAATTCAAAGCTTATTTATGGCTGTATTATCGCAATGATACTCAGCGTTTTAAAACGAACATTCTGTGACGCCAGTGCCTTAAAACATGACGTGTTGCCAGATGATTAATTAAAATTGTTTTAAGGTTGAATTTCTACAGCATGCAAGGTACATAAGCTGTCAACAGAATTAAATCTTTCGAAATCAAGTATAAATTAAGTAATTAAGTACTAACATACAAGAGCGTGATTCAACTTGAATGAAATTATGTATATGAATGATTTTATCAGTATTGTTTTGATCTAGTTGGGTCAATGGAAAACAAAAATAGTCTTTATTAATAACGGAGCATATGAAAGTACTGAACATTCTAAGCGTAGTTGTAAGTTATATGTATCTATAGCGAACTTTATTAGGGTGTACATCAATAAAATTCTCATTATAAAAAGATATATTAGGGTGACACATAGTACAAATTTCATAAAAATTATTTCTTTAACATGGAACCAATAGATATGAAAATTACATAGCAATTACTCTCATCTAGTCGAAAAAGTGGAAAGAAAATCTCGTTAAAAATATGTTACGAAAGTACCCTTTTTTTCCAAGCAACTTTTAAAAAAATAACAAATAATTAATGTTTTTATTATTCCAAAACTACCAAAAGTATATTTGAAAATATCTTCAACCGAAGGTTACTTGGTATGGGCCGAATTTGGTCGCGATGTTGAATATAAACTCCCACTGTTAGAAGTATATAAATTATGCACACTTTCACTAACACATATTTTGTACCTCAAGAAGAATTAATCTTCAGTTTTTTTACAGTTCAGTTTGTTACAAATGTATGGTCATTACAGTGCAAGTATCGACGAAGTCAACTCCTGCGCAGTGCGAGTTGACACGATAGGGATGAGTGGTTTATGACTTCCTCAGATAACGATTTGCATCAATGAATGAACGACTAATGAATGATCGGTCTATCGTTCAATTATGTTCTGTAATTAGAATGACGATATAAATGCAATCACATTTGTTCACTGGTGAATTCTGATAACTCGTATTTGTCACAATACATTCAGATTTTAGTATTTTAGATACAACATAAATAGTTATTTCATAAGGTTCAAAAAAACAAACTGTATTTCTGTATCATCCTAGAATGATATTTGAAATAATTTGCTGAAAAATGTTTGCGATATTTCGTATATAAGTAGACAACAATCATTTTCGGTCCCGAGACTTGCAGTTTATTCCAAAGCCAAATAAACAAGTGTAAAATGAGCTTCAATTAGCTAAGGAATAATATCACATTATTTTATTTATTCTCAACTGGACACGAGAGTAATAAGGATTCATTCAACAGCTGTTTGAGGTTTACATTAGTTACTGCTTACAAGGGGAGGTTTATATTAATTACTGTACGCGTATATATCCGCGGGAATTCATAGACATACCAGCTACCTAGTTTTCTAAAAATGTAATCATATCTACTGTGCCAAAAAATAACAGATACATTTGTTTAACATAAATAAGCATTTATTCTGATACCTTGCCTTTATGGGTAACTTTGCCTACATTTAAAATAAGCAATTGATACCTACATCAACATCTAAAAATAAAAAGATAGCAGGGTAAATTGTTTGAAGGAAGAAAGTAGTTGCAATACGAAAATATTATAGGCCTACCTTTTATATATCATCTATTCCAGTTATTCCAATATTTGGTATTTATTTATAATGTATGTCTAATTATTACTACGTGTGGCTTATTTTTAATATACATTGCTATATTCAGTAATTTCTTTAACTGGTTTAAACATGACTTAAAAAAATCACGTTTTACCACGTGGCTTGGGTTACAAATATAGCGTAAACACACTGGCAACGCAATAGTGTGTGCTTTTAGGTGGCTTCGTTTCTGTTTTATTTGTTTTAAAATTCGCTAACATGCCTTATTATTTGAGCGTATTTGTTTCTTCCCAACCGAGACATTACGAATATAGCTGACTAGATATAATTTTAAGAAATCATTAAACAGAAGTTTTATTTCTCTTTAAAGCTTAACACGTCCGACCGTGTATTTATAATGTGTTCGGTTCCTTTGTGCAACTGCTATCCGGCTTTTTAAAAACGAATCTATACTTAATGCTATGCTATTTGTGCTAACACTTTATTTATAGAAACATTTTCTAATCCTCAGGCTATATGTTCCAGTGACTTATTTATTTTAAATTACTTTTTTAATTACTGAAGATACTTGGAGCAACGCGCGTTTAATTTTTATATAGTGTTTACATAGTGCGCGCCTGCAAGGCGTTGTTGCCGCCTGGTACAGTAAAAACAGTTTTAACGGTGATTTTGTACAAGTGAACGGTAAGATTGGATTCGTTCCTTGATAATTTCGTATTAATAGCTTCGGTTTGCATTTCCGGACGAACTTGATGAATCCTAAAATCTTCCCATGTCAAAAGCGCAAATAATATAGAAAACCAATTAACTCAAAGTACGCGCTAACAGTCGAGCGTTAGCGCAGCGTGAAATGTGCGCTTTATTAAAAGGTGCGTTGGAATTTGCACGGACTTTATAAAATGTGTGTAATTGGAAACGCGCGATAGACCTTGTCCTCTGAACTTGCTCAAGTCAATATAAAGAAGGAAAGCAGACTTTTACATTATTTTGTAACATAAAGGAAATCCTAATACCTATAGGCACATATTATGACAGTTATTCAAATATGTCAACTGGGGTAAATAATTAAAGCTTATAGTGGAAAACTGACCCAAAAGCTCAATTTTAGGCAATCGAACCGACCACGTAGGGTCAGGCCGATATGGGACCTCAAACAAACATAAAATTGGATAGTAAAATTTTATTAGCTGATTTAGTTTGACTGTGAACTATGAGTTTAGTTAGGATCGACGATCACCAAGAGTAAGTAAACTGTAGGAAAATTAACAAGATCTTGCTAATATTTGTATAACCACAAAGTTTTGGATGCAAAGTTCATCCGTTTTTAATAAAATATTAATAAGGTCAACTTTATCAAGGTTTTAAGACATTCAACCGATATTGCAAAGGCCTCCATAAATATAAAAGATAAATTTCATATATAACGCATATTTGGGGAGACCGATCATTTTATACAATTTTAACTAAACAAAAATAATAGCTTACATCATGTTTAGTATTTGTCCTTAATAATTATAATTAAGTTTAAGGACAATGGGCTGACCAACGGAATGGCGTCCTGCCGGAACGGCGAAGTAAGTTTTTCATTTTTTATTCATTAATTTCATTTAAATAGAATTAATTTTTAGCCTATGATCAGTTTAATCACTCAATGTAACCACGTCGTTTAGTGATTATTAATTCGGGAAAAATATGTACCTAAGCGAAGCTTCTATTGAACTTATGATGAAGTGTATAACAAATTAAGATTACTTTTGAAAGAAATTAAAAAATCTTAGTGTGAGCCGATCCTAAAATTGATTTTAATACACACATTTTAACGTAATTTTGTTGCTTGTAAAAGTTTATTGTTATTTTTAAGACGTATTCAAATTTACAGCGTCGTTATAAAATAATTTAAAGTAGTTATGTAGTAATATTGTTATTGATATGACTTTATACTTTCGGGTTTTATCCACAACTTCACGTTGACAATTTTAATTTGTCGCTACGATAGCTAAGTGCTGAAGGAAACCAAGTGATGTGGGTTTGAATCGCCGCGAAACAATAGAAAGCAGCTGTTTTTACAGCACTAAATAAATTATTGGCACTAGAAAACTAGGGTCTCAATTATAATAATCAATTCTTTTACACAAGTCGGCTTTCATAGTACCTACTTCCTGTAGGTACTGTCATATGCCTTATTTTAGGGTCTAAGGACAGGTGGTTTCATCCCCATATTTTCCTGAAACGAGAAAACTTATTTTACTATAAAATGAAAACATTAGCTTTACTAAAAGACATAAGAACTATTTTAAGTGTTTAAAATGTTTTGTTCATAAACAAAACACTTTGTAATTAATTGAAACGAGATTTAATAATAATTAATTCTCCGTAACTGTACTAAAGCCATATAAAATTGGAGAGTCTGTTTTTAATATTGAAATAACCGTTTTTTACTAGATGCATATGAATACGATACATACACCAAAAAGAGGTGTTTTAAAATTTTTGTCTGTCTGTCTGTCTGACTGTTTGTTCCGGCTAATCTCTGGAATGGCTGGACCGATTTTGACGGGATTTTTTTTTATAGGAAGCTAATGTAATGAAGAGTCACTTAGGCTACTTTTATTCCGCAGTCTACGTAAAGGAACCCTTCGTCATGTCCATTCATTCGCCCGTTCTCACTCTAGCGTCGAAACGGTTAGTGTTAGAAAGATGGAACTGAGTAAAGTACGAAAGTAGTAAACTACGCCAATAAAAAGCTAACATAAAATTATGTAATAAAAAACGTATAATACAAAATAAAATAGTGCATCAAAGGTACCCTAAGGCGGTACGAAGTTCGCCGGGTCAGCTAGTTATTAAGTAAAATGTTCTGAGCTGAAATCGCAGTTGCTTAACTGCATTCTCTAACACAAACATTGCAATAACTACATATTACATGAGATATCCTTTTTTTACTTTTTTTAGCTATCCAGAATGAATTAGAATCCGAAACGATAGACTAGCTAATCAATTCAGAATCTAATGTAATTAAATTTAATTAAAAAAAACAGTTTAATTAAGATGTCTTGATAGAGATGTAAAAATAAGGTGCTTCAATAAGTGCCCACCCAAATAATGTACAAACGCCGCCTCGTTAAACCAATTAACTGGGACTATCTAGAAAAAGCTTATCTGTGTTTATGATTTAAGGGGAAGGTTCTCGTATAATCGGTTAGATGATGCAAAGGGTGATCATAATTGTTTAGATAGCTTTAGAAACACGTTAGTTATATAAACGGAGAACCTTACGTACATATTCCATGCTATTATCATGTGATTTAAGTCCTATCGGTTTATTTCAATGATAAATTTATGAAGTACCACTCGAAAATATACTGTTTGTATAGTAATATTATGTTAGAAACTGTTGTCTCCTCGTCCTCTGTTAATATACTGGTTTTGCTACGGATCCAACTGTGCATTTAAAATTTGAGTTGTGACTTGATATTCATAAAAAGTAGCAGGCAAATAATATATTCTTCAGAAAAAAATGCTTCGCCTTAAGCTGCCTAAGTCCAAACATTTTAATCCACATATACACTTATCAGTCAATCTACATATTTATTTATTTTTATGTCTTCATCCCGAGATTTTTCCGGTAGCTGTTAATAGTTTGGAGACCATTAAAGTTCATTATAAAACTCTCATTTGGTTTTATGGAAAGAAACAATTTGTAGGTAAAGCCGCGTGTATAATTTATGTGTTTTGATAACATTTACGAACTGGTTTGGTAATTTGGATGGCTACCGGGAAGTTTTATATTGAAACAGACTATGTTTCTTTTAAATTACCTTTTCACTTTCTTATTTGACAAAAACGTGTAATTTGAATTGCTGTTTGATTATTTATATTACGTTCACTGGAGCATGGCATATTGAGCAAACCCACGATCGCGTTATCCTACCGTGAAAGGAGGTTATATATCAGTTTTAATTAGTCCATATTGAAGTGTAGTGATTCACACCCTACATCATCATGCAGAGAAAAAGTCATGAATAAAACATCAGTCTTGTCAACAAAAGAGCAAAAGACTATCCTATAAAATAATTACTTTTAAATGTATTTGTATGCATTATACGTCATACCGTCATCGCCAACTTTCATAAAACAAATAATGAATCATTTCATAATCTGTAGCACAATTATTTAAGAAATCACGTTAATAAGTTATAATTTTAATTAATTCTCCTTGCGAAAAGCATTTGTAGATAGGGCTGTTGAGTCTTATTTAGGTGAATAGAAGAAATATATTTTTAGGTTTCATTAGTACATTAATACAAAATTTAACTAATTAAAGAAATCTTTAAAACTTATATACGCTTCCAAGTAATACAATTGAATTTAAGTATTATTCATCTACAAATGTAACATTCTACTTACTTATATTAACAAACAGCTTTTTTCAGCGGTCTAAGTTACTGACCCTGTCAGTTACTCTACAACTTAGTACTACTACTACTTCTATTCACCGCCAAAATTGTTATATATGCCCATAGAGAAATGAATGACCTCATACTCTGTATATTTACATTAGCGATAACGTTTTTGATCAGACTTAAAATGTTTTTTCGTTCACTTCAAGTTTATGACATCAGCTCTATGGATTTTAATAGCACATTATTAAACCGCAAAAAAGATGCGTCGTATAAGGCTATAGAAAGTTACAGTGTAGCGATTGGAATTTGATAACCGACCCCGAAAACCTAGGTCAAGTATGAATACCATGATACCCAAAATTAAATTCTCTATTTTGTCATCCCTTACTTCAATTATAATTATTTGTATTAGATATAACGGATATTAATAATTTAACTGTTAATAGAGGCAATAATATTATTACTTGATTTTGTTAAGCAAACTCGGAATATATCAATCATTTCTAATTTATTAACAGTGCGCTCTCGCACCGGTTATACCAATTTAGACATTCGAATTACATAAATTCCCACCAAGCTAAAATCGTAAGATTGCTTAAAATATCATTAAAAACAAAACTTGAAAGTTCCCCATCTTTCCCCTTAAGGAAAAAATGTTATTCAAGGTCAAAGGTCAAAAAAATGAGTTTTTCCGATTTTCAGCAAAACGGTAAGTTTTATCATAAAAATACCTTAGACAAAAATTGTAGATTATAAAATTATCTACAAAAACTATATTAATACTTTTTTTTCTACGAGCCACCGTTTTTGAGATATAACGATTCAAAAAGCTGTAGAAGTTGTAATCGTCATAATATGCACACGTTTCCTCGCCACCTATGAGGTAGTGTACTTGGCGCGTTTTATTTTTACGTGGTTTCCCCTACTGGGGAATAGGCCTACTGGCCTATTCAGTCAGTTTTAATCCTGTTTTATTTGAAACTATTGAAAAATAATGGATTTTACAGAGATTGAAAAAAATAAAGGCAATTTAAGTTAAAAAAAATGTAGTGAAATTTAATCGTCCGAGTGTAATGTCAAATTCTTTTTCTTGTTCTTCTTCTTGATCTTCTTGTTCTTGTTCGTCTTGTTCTTGTTCTTCTTGTTCTTCTTCATCTTCATCCTGATGCATGTAAACTCGTTAATAGCATGTATCGCATGTTCCTCTTAATCAAACGGATCCTCTTCTGTTGGTGATTCAATATTAGAACACGACCGGCCTTGACAATGCGTACATGCGGGAGAACAAAATACTAATTTTAAGTGATCTAAACTTGATCGTTTATTCTTTAAAATCACTCGTTCTACAAAATACGTCAACGATTCTGGGATTTCATTATTTAAATCTTCAAACATGCGACCTGGTGGAGGGTAGTTAGAATTATCAAACACTGCGGTTTGAATGTCTTCGCGAATTATATCTGCAGCTGCCTCTAGGACTCTGAATCGTTCTTCTTTTTATTAACTTTTTTTTCGTACCAGGCTTATTCAAAATATCATGATGATTATCTACTAAGCATATGAATGTTGATGCTCCAGATTTCTCAGTGATAATAAGTTTATTACCATATTTCAGTTTTAGTCGTAACTTTATTGTTCTGTTATCTAAAGTTTCAGATTTGCAAATACTCTTTAATTCGTTTAAAGTAAATTGACAGTCATCGCTACTTTCCATGTAAGTAAATATTTCCTCCATTGCCCGATTCGTAGCTTCGTCTTTAGGACGACCGATTTTAAGTCCACTGGAAGGTTACAATGACCGATAGAAAAATATTTTAACATATATTACAACTACAGAGATGTATATATACTCGTACTCATGCATATTATGACGATTACAACTTCTACAGCTTTTTGAATCGTTATATCTCAAAAACGGGGGCTCGTAGAAAAAAAAGTATTAATTTAGTTTTTGTAGATAATTTTATAATCTACAATTTTTGTCTAAGGTATTTTTATGATAAAACTTACCGTTTTGCTGAAAATCGCGAAAAACTCATTTTTTTGACCTTTGACCTTGAATAACATTTTTTCCTTACAGGGGAAAGATGGGGAACTTTCAAGTTTTGTTTTTAATGATATTTTAAGCAATCTTACCGATTTTCAGCTTGGTGGGAATTTATGTAACTTTACTCTTATTTTTTCGTCTAATTTGACCGGACTATTATTACATTTTGTATAATTTAAAGATAAGGATCTAGATATTATTTGTTATAATATTAAAGATAACATCTTTCTTTATTAAATAATATTATATATAATATTTTAATATTAATATATTAATATTAAGAATAGGGAATAATTTAATCGTTTGTGTAAATAATAATACATTCTAATGTCTCAACTGCCATGTGAAAACTAACACACTTATATCTAATCAAAATATATTTTCAAATTTAAAATAATTATATATTTATCTTTAATTTAATGGTAATTGGTCCGTTGAGAGATTTCCAATACCTAATTGAGTCCTCTTAAAACCGATGTGTTTGAATCGTAAAAAAATTAAAATAATTTGTCCATTTGCCGACAAAGTTGAAATGCGTCGTTCAATACAGCAAACGTAATGGTGAAGCTTACTTTTTTCAGTTTTAAGACATTATTTGAACGTCAGTGACGTCACCGCCACTATGTTTCTACAATATTTCTTCTGAAACAATATTTTTCTGTCAATGATTTAACGACACTTGGCCTTGGCCGGGTGTTTATTTGCTTAATACTAAGTAACTAGTACATTTTATTATTAATAAATGATACTGAAACATGAATTATTACATGCCTTATCCACCCTAGCCATCGCAGATTTTTTTACATAATGACCAGATCTAGTCTCCGCTACTATGGTTAAGTGGTTGAAGTGAGGTAGCCGTGTAATTAGGATATATCTATCGCTAATAAATAACACAATTATCGGCATCGGAGCCTGCTGCTTCGATAACTGAGTCGGGTTTCGGCTTCTTCGAAAACGATGTAGGTATAACAAGATTAGACGTCCCTAATTAACTAATATAGAAGTGATTTTTTATTTATTTATTTACCGCGTGAAAATAAGCAAAAGAGCTTCTTATTAAAAAATATGAATTTGAGGTATTTATTATATACTATGTAATCTGTTTTTTATAAAAAGTGAATTTAAATATCGAAGTGTCGATTATCTATATTGTTTAATAATACAACGATCGTGTATTATTCTTTAATGACAAAATATTCATGATTTGTTGATGTAAATAACTCAGTGAACGTTTTCATTTGTAATCCACTCATTAAGGCAACTAGTTTTAGTTACTATTATTTAAGCTTGTGTTAATAAATCAACATTGTATAAACGTGGAAAATACCGTTTTCATGTATCGGCTGCACACACATTATTAAAATTTCCGAAAATTTATCAAACATATCGTATCGTAAATAAAAAATAATTTTAAATTAGCGTGTCTAACAATTATTAAGTCTAGACAAAGGTTATCGCGTATGCATTCGACATAACAATTAGAGAGAAAATTCATAAAATCAAAAAATATTTGGGTTCTTGATAAGACTTGGGTCGGTCATAAAACCTACAGTTTACTGTGTTTTTTGCGGCAATTCGCTTTATACCGGGCTGGATATAAATTTAATTCATTTTGAAGTAGGTACGAGAGAAGTCGTTCGTTAAAATATGTAATATTAAGTAAATACAAGAATACGACCCATATCCCGAAATATACTTTGGACCACAGATAATATAATAAAAATTCATATTTTCCATGTCAAACTTTACAGAAAAGCACGTCAGTTCGTTTGCTTTTGTGGTCTTTTGGGGCCTTCTGTGCCAAAAGGATTGCATGAATTTTTGGAATTTGTTTCTTTTTAGGAACACGACCGCACCACTGCGACTCTCACGCAGTCAAGTTCTAAGACCTTTGATACACTTATGAATAAGATCAAAAGTCACATTCTCGTATTAGGTACGATCTGCGATTGATAAAATTACTCAGAAAAGGCATTTTGAGACTCCTGTATCTAATTTAAGAGCCCTTGGTATCAGAACTGGTTGCACTTAACCGAGTAACAAGAGCACTAATGACTTGACGGGACGAAACGAGATAAAAAACAATAAAAATTGAAACGGGTGACAAAAAAAAACAGCTCGCGTACTCGACCGGATGTAGAGCACTGGAAGTACACATGTTTAAGTTTTATTTAAAATGTATATAAGCTTAAAACGTAAAATTTTTAACCCTCTTAGTTATTTTATTAGGGATTTGATTATAATTTACTTCACGCAGTATGAAGAAAAAGATTATTTAAACGATTAATTTTCAATTGATTTGACGCTTTAGAGTCTAGATTCCAGCAATACTAATAGATTAAAATGTTTCACCCTAGGTAAAGGATCATTTATTGCAGGCAAAAAACTGAAGAGATTTGCACTTTTGAATATTAAATTTCTCTATTTATATATTAAGACTACCATACTCTCACCTGAAATATTCTCATTTTAACAAATTAAAGAATTCCATAAAATCTAGATCTTTGTATGTCACAGACGAAAGAATTGGGTCCGAGAGTCTTAACTAATTTCTCTCATCGCTACCGTTTGCAGAGTGTTAATTGCCCTGTGTAACGGGGATACAGATACAAAACATCCAGAAGAGTGAAAGGGATAAAACATATATTGCATCGGAATAAAAAGTTGTTCTTTACTCACGGTAGCGATACCTCGTTAAGCCAACCTTTTAATGGCGTACAAATATAATCACTTCCTTTTGAATAATTATTTAATTTAATTAAGAGTACGTGGTATATGCAGATGAAAAAATCTATTACCATATTTCACTAGTAGTCATTGATGTTTACTTTGCTGAAGTACTTTGACCTTGTTCTTCACCCGCGTATGCTAAAGTCTTGGACTTTAAGTTTATAATGAAATAAATACAAGAGGAGAATTCGTACCTGGAAGCCCGGCAATGCACTCACAAACCCTCTGTGGGTGTGAGTGTGCATGGTCATCACTTAAGATGAGGTTCACCTCCTGCCCGTTTGCCTGTTTCATATAAAATAAAAAAATATTATTACATCTTCTCTTGAAAAAAATACCATTTAATATTCGTTTATGTAGTATAAACGAATATTAAATGGTATTTACAATTAAATTAATTAAATTAAGGCCTTCTGGAAAGGCGTAGATCAGCAAGCCTAATTAATGTCTTAATTCAGAACGCTTGTATGAAAGAAAATATAGCTACCCTGAATTAATGGACATATATGAAATTATATAAGTAGTTTCTAGATCAATAGTATATGCTTATTATTAAAACTAAAATGTTATAGTTAAGTATATATTGTGTTGGTCTTGCCAATAAATGAGTAAATACATAAATTATATGAATGTCGCCTAAAATGTATAAATTAAGGAATAATAATCGAAAACCACCTAAAAAACTACTATTATCATTAAATACTTAAATATAGTCATTATTGCAATTAAAATTAAAAATTATTGCACTAATCTATAGGTCAGGACATTAAGTTATCTGTTTTATATGTGTGTTATTTGATAAAATTATCAGTGTATTTTTATTATAGTTTAACTAATTAACGAAAACGATTATTAATATGTTATCGCTGCTTGAGACCTTTATCAGATTTTATTCTAAATAATATAAAATTCCAAGTACGAGTTAGTTGTTATTTAGATTTAAGAGTAAGTACAATCAGATGAAGTAATTAGACGCACGAACTAATTTAAAATCTATTTCTCCACTTTTCTCGCGGAAGGTAAGCGTTGCCAATAAAAACTATGCGAACGCGAATCAATAGATTATAAACAACTATCATAGACAACGTTTCCCGCTATTGTTA